>PVKB01000363.1:725055-805659 GCA_004027205.1 Ctenodactylus gundi
AAAAAAAAAAAAAAAAAAAAAAAAAAAAAAAAAAAAAAAAAAAAAAAAGAAAAAAGAAAAGAAAAAGAAACAAGTAAACAATTGAAGCCAGACGTGATTGTGAGTGCCTGTAATCCCAGCATTCTAGGAAGCTGAGACAGGAGGATCAAGAGTCAGGGTCCAGCCTGGGCAACTCAGGAATCTAGTGAGACCTTGCCTCAAACATTTAAAAAAAAAAAAAATGGGTTGGAGGTACAGCTCAGTGCAAAGGTCTCGGTTTCAATCCTCAGTACCAAAACCAACCAACCAAACAAACAAAATAATGAGCCATATTGCTTATACACCTGAGCTTGGTTATGTGTTGTTTACGTGCCAGCCATGAGCCCAGAGCCTCACCCTGCACTCACTGTGTGGTTGGGCTATGCCCAGACCTAGATAAATTGCTTGAATTAGGATTTACAGGTACTTAGTATGCATTTTAAAACCAAAGCAGCCAATCACAAGTGCCCATACTGAATGTTATCAGCATTCCTCTTTTACACAGGGGGAAACTGAGGCACAGAAAGGCCAGGTAACTGACCCAAAAGGTCACATACATAATAAGATCCAGGGGCTGAGCCCATAGGTCCTGGCTCAGAGTTCCTGCTGTAACCAGCTTGGCCTCTGTAGGCTGTCCTTATGCGCCAGGTGACATGTTCCGTGCCTGAAAAGCTTCCTTCCGTTCTCAAAACCACATGGGAGGTGGATGCCCTACTTATATCTTGTTTACAGATGAGGAAATGACAATGCAGAGTAAACAGTGAGCCCGGCCAGGTCACAGTCACATTTTAGACAGGATCTGGATGTGGGTCAGGGGAGCTCTAGAGCCCTTCCAGCTACATCTGCCTTTGCAAACACACCAGTCCAAAACTTTGTGGTGTGAAACAACAATTTCCTCACACTCACAGAGCCTAGGAGGCAAGCACTGGGCGCGGCTTGTCTTTGCTCCGTGGCATATTCTGGAGGTAAGTTGCAAGCTGGGGCTGGTCTCACCTGCAGCCTGTGTGCACTCTGCTGTCAGGTGGGTGATGATGGCTTGCAGCTGGGACTTCATCCAGGCTGACGTTCAGAACACCAGTTCTTCTCTGGGTGATTTTTTTTTTCTTGAGATAGGGTCTTGCTCTGTAGTCCAGGTTTAGCTCAGGTTGGCCTAGAATTCATGGCGATCTTCCTGCCTCAGCTTCATGAGTGCTGGGATTGCAGGCATGTGCCACTATGCCAGGCTACTTTGTGGTGCTGGGGGATCAAACCTGGGGCCTCACACTACCTATGTGAGTGCTTTACACTGAGCTATACTCCAATCCCTCTCCCCAACCTTAAAATAATTTTTTTTTGGAGACAGGGTCTTGCTAAGTTGCTAAATTACCCAGGTTGGGCTCAGTTTTACAGTTCCCTCACCTCAGCTCCCCAGAGCGCTGGGGTTACAAGCCTGCACCCCATGCCTGGCTCCACATGTGCCATTTTGAACTTTTTCACAGCTGGCAGCTGGATTTCAAGAACCTCAGAGAGCAAGGTGGGATTGCATGGTGTTTTCTGATAGCACAGTGACTGGTAGGGGAGTCATAAAGGGAGGGGCTCCACTCAGAAGGAACGGACTCAGTCCTGTCCCTACCATTGGATGGAGACGGGTCAAGGTCACATGGTAAGAAAAGCATGTCGGATGGGAACTTTGGCTGGGGCCATCTATGGTAAATGCAATTTGCATTTACCCTGAAGCCCCTGCATCTGTGGCCCTCAAATTCCACTGAACACTAGAACCACTTTCTAAGGTCCTGATGCCCAGGCTGAACCCAGACCAGTTAAATCAGAATCCTTGGAAATGGTGCCAGGCCTGAATCTTTTTTGTTCTCTCTCTCTCTCTCTCTCTCTCTCTCTCTCTCTCTCTCTCTCTCTGTTCCTAGAGAACACACCCAGTGCCCCAGCCCTTTTTATTTGTTTACTTTGATCCAGTCATTAAATCCTGAAGTCGCTCAGGCTGGGTTCAAACTTGCAATCCCGCTGCCTCATACTCCCAGAGTTCCGGCACTACAGGCCTGCGCCACCATGCCAGGCTCATGGGTATTTTCTTTAACTTCCCAGCGATGATAGTGAAACTATCTCTCTTGTATGCGTGATGCGGGGTCTCGCTCGGGAACTATTCATTGTGATATAAGGAATAAGCGTTGGTTTTCCTTCCGGTTCCAGGCACAGAGCTTCTGAAACTCTTGGAATTTCCTGATGGGAGGGAAAGCAGCATTTCTGTTATTTGTAATGAGCCCTTTCCAGCCATGTGCGAGTTTATACTAATGAGGTAACTCCCCCAGAGAGAGGGGCTGGTCACTAGAGGAATCAGCCGAGCGATGACTAGAGGGTTGGAAATTACAGCTCCAGCCTCCCTGCCACCCTCCAGTGGAAGCCTTGGGTCCAATCCCCAGCAGCTCTCTCTCTCTCTCTCTCTCTCTCTCTCTCTCTCTCTCTCTCTCTCTATATATATATATATATATATATATATATATATATATATGATTTCACATAGTTCATGTATAGACAGTCTGTGACTCATAGTGTAGGTTGAGTTCATCACCAATGGGCAACAATTTAATCATTATGCCTATGTAATGGGACCTCCATGAAAGTTCTAAGCGAAGGGATTTAGAGAGCTGCTGGGTTGCGAGGCAGGGAGGAGCCGGAAGGCGGTTGTCCCTGAGACGGCCCACAAACCCCTGCCTCCACCTTACCTCATCTTGTTCTGTCATCCTTTCCCTTGGGCTATTTCTGAGTTGCAGCCTTTATGGTAAACCATTAAATGTAATTAAACATGTTCTGGGTATTGTAAGCCCTTTTGGTGAATGGTCCAGCCCAAAGAGAGGGGAATAAATTCCCCGGGGTTTGTAGCACTGGAGGCCTGGCTTGAGACTGGCATCTGCCGTGGGCGAGTCCTGGGAACCGAGGCCTTCTCTGGCAGGGGCTACACTAACTCTACGTGGTTAGTGTCATACTTAAATTAAATTGAGCCAGGAACAGTGGCACACACTGGTCATCTGAGCATTCTGGGAAGCTGAGGCAGGATGAGGACGAGTTTGAGCCCATCCTGGGCAACTTAGTGGGGCCCTGTCTTGAAACAAAAAATAAAAGAGCTAGGGATGGTAGCTCCGTGTGAAGGCATTGATCCCCATTACCTTACTGCCCCTCAATAAATTAAGTTGTAGAATGCTCAGTTGGTATCCTGTCTACAGAGAATTGGAGAATTGTTTGATGTGGAGAGCCCTTTTATTTATTTATTTATTTTGAAACAAGGTGTTGGGCTGGAGGAATGGCTCAGCGGTTAAAGTGCTTGAGCAAGCACTAAGCCAAGCACTAAGTACCCGAGTTCAATTCCCCAGCACCACATAAGCTGGGCGTGGTGGCGCACACCTGTAATCCCAGAACTCGGGAGGCTGAGACAGGAGGATTGCCGTGAGTCCAAGGCCAGCCTGGGCTCTGAAGTGAATTCAGGACCAGCCTGGGCTACAGAGCGAGACCCTGTCTCACAAAAACAAAACAAAAAACCAAAAAAAGAAAAAGAAAAAGAAACAGGGTGTTGCTGTGTAGCCCAGGCTGGTCCTGAACTCATATGTAGTCCAGGGTAACCTTGGACTCATGACAATACTCCTGCCTCAGCCTTCTGAGTGGAGAACCCAAATTTTTAGTGTAAAAAGTGTGTGCCAGGGCTGGAGGAATGGCTCAGTGGTTAAAGCACTTGCCTCGCAAGCACTAAGTCAAGTGTTAAATACCTGAGTTTGATTTCCCAGCACCACATAAGCCAGGTATGGTGGTGAATGCCTGTAATCTCAGCACTTGGGAGGCTGAGGCAGGAGGATTGTGTGAGTCCAAGGCCAGCCTGGGTTCCGTAGTGAGTTCAGGACCAGCCTGGGCCTCAGAATGAGACCCTGTCTCAAAAAAAAAAAAAAAAAAAAAAAGTGTATGCCAGTGTGGAGAAAAATTGATTTTTTTTTTCTGTAATTGGTGAGAGCACTTTACTTATTTGGGTAATTGCAGTACCCCGGCCCTCTTTTATTTTGTGAGACAGGGTGTTTTCTAAGTTGTCTGGAATGGCCTTGAACTGGTGTCTTCCTGCTTCAGGCTCCTGAATAGCCTGAGCCACATTTTACCACCAATGCCAATTACAGATGCTCCTCACTTATGATGGATTTATCCCACTGAACTCGTTGTAAGATGAAAAAAGCATGAATTAAAATTGCATTTACAGGTGGGTTTGGTGGCGCAGGTCTGTAATCCCAGCATTCTGGAAGGCTGAGGAAGAATAATTGCGAGTATGAGCCTAGCCTGGGCAATTTGGTGAAACTCATCTCAAAATCAAAAACAAAAAAAGTGGGCTGGGGCTATAACTCAGTGCAAAGGCCCTGGGCTTGATTCCTAGTACCACACACACATAAAATGTGTTTTTTTAACCCTAACCTGCTGAGCACCACAGCTTAACAATAAGAGCCCTGTAGAATCCGACTGGAACCTGCACTCGCCACCACCCTCCAACACCTTGAAAGGTCCTACAGCACATCACTAGTCACTTGAACTATGACACCCACTTCCTAACTGCAATGTGATGACCTTCCTGCTGGCATAAAGTAGACAAATCACACGTTGTTTGAGACAGGATTTCACTCTCCAGTTCAGGCTGGCCCTCAACTTACTCTGTAGCCCAGGCTGGCCTCGAACCCATGGCAATCCTTCTGCCTCAGCCTCCTGAATACTGGTAGTGCTCCACTATGCCCAGTTTATGTAGTGCTGGGGAATTGAACCCAGGGCCTTGTGCTTGCAAGGCAAGCGCTCTAACTGCTGTGCTATTTCTCCAGTTCCACAAGTTGAGCTGTCGTCCATATGTCTGTCCATATGTGAACGAACCCCAAGTAGATCCTCAGCCTCGTGCTGCGTGTTTCCCCATGACTGCACGCTTGTGATTTCTGACACACAGGTTATCTTAGGTAAAGCACAGATGCACTTTTTAAAGAAGTTCTAGTTAGGTGTTTCTTTTTACAGTTAATTTCCAATCAAGACACTTGACTGTGGTTTTCATCTGGGAGGGAGGGCGGGTTATATAGTTTCTTTTTTAAATACATTGAGTAAAAAAGGTAAGGAGGTAATTTGTCAATGCTAAGTAATTGCAGTATAGCTTGAGCCCCGAGATGGCAGAAGTCACAAAGTATCGTGTGAAAGACCAAGCTGGGAAAACCCTGAGTTCGGTCACCAGTACTGGGAGCTACAACCGTTACTATAATTAGGGTTGTCTTTAAGGAGTGTTAGTTGAAAATTAACTTCACGTCATTCTGAAATTTAAATCTATATCTAGGGGTGGGGGGTGTAGCTCAGTGGTTGGAACACTTGCCTGGCTTCAATCCCTCAGCATCACACGAAAAGAAACAAATTAGCCCGGTCTGGTGGCAAATGCCTGTAATTCCAGCACTTGGGAGGCTGAGACAGGAGGATTGCTGTGAGTTCAAGGCTAGCCTGGCCCATGTAGTGTAGTGACTTCAGGACCAGCCTGAACTACAGAGTTCCTATCTTGAAAAAGAAAAAACAAACAAAAAAACCCTAAAACTACATTTAAAGATATAGATATAGATATCTGTATCTGAAAGCTGGTCTTGGAGAAAGGAGAAGGTGGGAGAAGACCGGGTTGTTTGTGGGATAAACACAGAGCGTTTCTCGGTTCTCTGAGAAGAGCTGGGGTCCTTAGCGTTATGGAAAACCCTCACAGGGGGGTTTCTGTAAGCCCGGGTCAGAAGCAGAGGCCAGTGATTTCTTCAGCTCTTAAGAGGAACACACTAAATTGGGGAAACAGGCATTGCATGCAAACGGGAAAACAAAAGGAAAGGGGGCGGGAAAGCCGGGGTGCAGATAAGGCGGAGACTCCAGACAGGGCTCCTCCAGATCCAAAAATGCTGATTTTGAGAATCGCCCATACAGTTCCGGGAAAGGCCAGGGAAGGGCCCCAGGCAGGGGCCACCAGGGAGGGGAGGCTCCCCGGGCCTCCTGGTAAGGACCCCTAACATGCAGAGACCTCTAGGGACGCCAAAGGCTCTGAGGGGTAACTAACCAGAGGTGAGCCACAGCCTAGGAGTCCTCCTTGTCAGGGACCTGTGGTTCTTAAGCACATAGTAAAAACAAAAAAAATTCAGACTTCGAAAAGTTTTTATTTATGTTTCCTACAAGCTGAAGCTGGAAAATTTGGAAAATGACTTAAGTTCTCTGAACCTCAGTGTTCTGGTCTGTAAAATAGGATTAATGATAATGTGCTCTAAAGCTGGGCATAGTGGCACAGGCATGTGCTTCCAGCACTCATGAGGCAGAAGCAGGAGGATTGCCATGAGTTTGAGGCTAGCCTGGGAAGCTCAGGACCAGCCTGGACCACAGAGCAAGACCCTATCTCAAAAAAAAGTGCTCTTGGGTTATTGCAAAGATTAAATAAGGCAAAGCCTGTAAAATGCTTCTCACAAAGCTGAATGCCGAGTGTTGTAGTTCAGTGGTAGACCATGTGCTTAGCAGGCTTGAGGCTCTGCGCTCAATCCCCAGCACCACGAAGATACAAGCAAAGTATCCAGGCACAAATAACACAGGTCTGTTATCCTAGCACTCTGGGTGGATGGGGCAGGAAGATCACACGTTTGAGTCCAGCCCGGGGAACTTAGCAATATAATGAGATCTTGTCTTAAAATCAGAAATTATCACCATCATCATCATTATTATTTTATACCAAGTTTTTTTTTTTTTCTGAGACAGGGACTCATTTTGTATTCCAGGCTGGCCCTGAACTCTCTATGTAGCCCAGACTGGCCTCAAACTCATAGCAATCCTCCTGCCTCAGCCTCCCTAGTGCTGGGATTACAGGCATGCACCACTACGATTGATGTGGTGCTGGGGAATCGAACCCAGGGCCTTGTGCTTTCTAGATAAAGTGCTCTGTCATGCTAATCCTCTAGTCCCAGGTTTAATTTTTTTTAATTTTTTAATCAAAAATTTAAAAAAGATCTGGGGACATAGCTCAACACAAAAAGGCCCAGTCTCCAGCACTGCACAATTAACAAAACCTGTTGTAAAGCAGGACCCCAAAACTTGGAAACTGTTGCTGCAACCCATACCCAAGGTGGGCCCAATAGCAGCTGCCTGGGGGTGCTGTGGCCATTTGACCCTAGAATCTGGAGTGCTACAAAGTCCTTGGGCCTGGTTTCAGTCCCACCAGAGTCCCCTGCTTAAGATTCATGCTTCGGTCAGGCCCTGTGAATCCAGGAGGCACCCACCCAACGCCGACTAGAAGAATAATTTGTGGGGAAAGAGGTACTTGAGGGAATCTGAAAAAGCCACATACCAAGATGACAGGGACAGGCCCCTGCCACTCCAGAGAAGGACTGTGGCTCAGCAGGTGGAGGTAGAGGGTGGGTCAGGAGAGACTGAAAGAAGAAGGCAGCTGGCTGGGTCTGGCAAGATGGGCGGATTAAGTCATCTAAGACGGCCAGGATCAGAAAAACAGAAGCTCATTTAGAGGCAGGTGATTCAGATGAGTCAGGTTTCAGTCCACTAGAAGCACAGCCCGAAGTGGAACAGGGCACCGTGCACCGGAAGCCAGCTCCCAACCCTGGTGCTACTCCGGCACTAGCAGCCAGGCCCCAGCCAGGGGGGCAGCTGGGCCAGATGGCATCTAACACCACTTCTTTCTAACTGTGGATTCTGTGACTCTGTTACAGCCTGGATTAGGGGAGATTACATGGGGTCCCCAAGGATTCTCATTGGTTGGAGCCAACTGTGATGTGTTACAGTTTCAATCTGTTTCAGTTCCAATTGGAGTCTGGCCGAGTATGGTAGGGCAGGCCTGTCATCCAGCACTTGAGGAAGCTGAGGCAGGAGGACTTCAAGTTTGAGCCCAGTCTGTGCAATTTAACACGGGAAAAAAAATAAAAAGGCAGGGCTGGGGGATGGGCTAGGGACGTAGCTCAGTATGAAGGCCTCAGGCTCAATCCCCAATAACACACCTGTGGGGTGATATCTGAGATGGCGCCCGCCGGAAATCCCGGGAAATTCAGGTGTTTACCAAGTAAGATGATTGGGTCAAGCCGTTTCCGCCCTGGTGGACCACACATGATCTCGAGCGCCTGGTGCCCGCCTGCATGGACATCTCGCTGATTGGCTTAACACCCGCTTACATAGACACCATGTCCAATCGCCTGCTCTCCCCTCCTTGCCAGGGTCTCCCTCTACCCTATATAAGCTTCTGTACTTGCTGAGTGAAGTGAGTTCCTGCTTATACAGATTCCCGGCTGGGTCTGGTACTTTTGGAATGAGGGGCCCAGCCGCGCGCTCACCTTTCCTCTCCGCCTGCCCTTGTGCGATGGTAATGTGGTAGTTAAAGTTCTGATCCATACTTAAGTGACTCCATTTTGTACTATCCTAAGTGCTACTTCAAAGAGCCTTTTCTGACGGGCTAAACTGTGTACTGTGAGTTAGCTGTAAAGATTTGATGAGGATTGCTGTGACACTAAGCAGAGTACTGAGTTAGCGCAGGGAGTAACCCTAGGGCATTCGTGACACTCTCGTGAACTTTGGGTGCTGTGATGATTTGTAACCCTTAGGATCTATGGCCTTATTTCTCACGTCTGTATCTCGCTCTTGGTGCCTCCCTGGAGCCATGGTACATGGATGGGTAGCGCCATATCAACTCCCATCCATCTTTAAGACACCTTCCAGAGACCAGACGCAGATGGGCTGACAGACAGTTCAGCCCCGCGTGGGATCTTAAGCCCACTTCATAATTGGTCATTTTTAAAGAACCCCAGTTTTGTGTGGTTGGATCCCGTCAAATGTAACGGACACCCTATAGATTTTAAGTGGTTGATATTGTTACTATGGGTGCTATGTAATTGTGATTGGTTTTTGTGTAATAATGCTGTACCTATGTCACCATGCCTTCCGTAACCCTGTATCAACCCTCTGCTGTCCCGGCTCAGGGCCATTCTCTGTATTCTCACCCTGAGAAGCAGGTTCGGTCTGGCGTCAATAAAGATCCTTATCTTGCCTTAATTGGTTCATGGTGGGTTTTTGAAAGTTGGCCTATACCAGTAAGACCCCCACCCACACCCAAACAGCAACAACACCAACAACAAAACCCAGGGATTTCCATCCTCTGTCCGCATCCTCCGGTCCCTAAGAACGATGGATTCCAAGTTTTACAGCAGAGGGCTTACGAAGGACAGAACCTGGGCTTTCTTCTCCCGCTTCTAAGATCTATCTGTATGTGAGCAGTATTTATTTATTTATTTTTATTATTTGATTTGATGTTTTTGGTTTATTCATTTTTGTGCCACTGGGGGTTGAACTTAGGATCTTTGCACCAAGCTCTATCTCCAGACCAATTTTAAATTTTGAGACAAGGTCTAAGTTGTCCAGGCTGGGTTCAAAATTGTGATCCTTCTGCCTCAGCCTTATACCACTCAGCCTGGCAACAGCCTTTCTTTTCTTTCTTTCTTTCCTTCTTTCTTTCTTTTTTTTTTTTTTTGAGACAAGTTCTAGCTAAATCACTAAAGTTGCCCAGGCTGAGTTTGAACTTGGGATCCTCCTGCCTCAGCCTCCCAGAACCCTGGAATTATGAGCGTGTACCTCTGAGCCTGGCTTGTGAGTCATATCTCTCACTAAGTTTCTTGCTTCCTTTGATAACAAAACCTCGCTCACCCCAGTGTGGGCCCCCTCAAGGCCAGCCGCTACACATCGCCCTTGCCAGCCTTCCCTGTGGCTGGCTGTGGCCACGTGTCCACGTGACCTCATGCTGAGTAAACGTGATCGGTTCTATTTTTAGGTCACACCCTTAAAAACAACACACTCACCAAAGACCGACACATACCACAAATGCCCCGCTTGGCACAGGCAAACGCAGACGCGCATGGCGAATGTTCCCAAACAAAACCACACGGAGCCAGACACAACATCCAGAAGCTGCAGCTGCTGTACTGTTTATTGTGGCTGTCGCCCTGGGAGGGGCTCGAGCGTCCTCAGCATTTCATTTTGGGAGGAAGCTTCCTGACTGCCTTCCCTGCTCTGCCTCTGGCTCCCCACTGGCCCTCTGGCTGGGCCTGGAGGTGCCGCGCTGGGGGTCCCACCCAGGTGGGCGGGGAGGGGCAAGCAGGCCTCAAGCCTGCTCCCGGGTCCTATTTCCTCCGTGGTCCTGTCTCCATCGCTGCGTGGGGCGTCCATGGTCTGGTCTCACCTGCGCAGAGGGAAAGCAGGTGGTGAAAGGGATAGAGACCTGGGTTCCGATCCTGCCTGTCCTACTCACTTGCTCTGCAGTTCCGGAGAAGGACCCGCCCCTCTCTGGTATTAGTTTCCCTCTGGAACTCAAATTTTTCCCGACTGAAAAGGCTCTTGTGTCTCCGCTGCCCCGGTCACTGGGAAACTGCGTCTCGTTTATACTAGTGAGACATCTCTGATCCCTCTTCCTATCAGAAGACACACCTTCAGGCTGGTCCTTTAAAAAACATTTATGTATTTTTTGAGACAGAATCTCAGTGTGTAGTCTAGGCTGGTCCTCAATTCACTATGGGGCCCAGGCTGGCGTCAAACACACAGCAATCCTTCTGCCCCAGCCTCCTGAGTGCTGGGATCACAGGCGAGTACCACCACACCCAGTCTATGTGGTGCTGGGGAATTGAACCCAGGGCCTTGCGATTGCTGGGCAAGTGTTTTCACCTCCGAGCTGTACCCCAGAGCCTGGAGGCGTCCTTTTGCTGCAAACACACCCCCACGCCCCCGGCTCCGGCCTTCCTACCTCCAGCCCTGCTCAGCGCTGGGCCTTTTTCCTTTCTGAGTTCTGGAACTTGGTCACCAGTTTCCTCTCGTGCCCGCCGGGGCTGGGGCGGTTGGTGTTGGCGGCGGCCTCTCTCTTGGTGCGCCCTTTCCGGCCCCCGCTCGCTGGTAACCCGGGCACAAGTTAGAAGGGAGGAATGCAGAGAAGCAGGTTGTGTGGGGGGAAGGGGGTGCACCGTGTAACTCCGGGGTGGTCCCAACTTTTGCGAGCTGCCCGTGGACTGAGGGGCCCCAGATGCGTGAGGTCCAGTGCTCAGTGAGCCAGCTCTCCGTGCCGGAGGGATTGGGGGTGGCTTGGGGCTCAAAGGACCAGGCTGGCAGGAGAAGGGCACGGGAAGGCAGGAGTCTGAGGAGGTGGGTCCCGGCCTGGTGGGGAGGGGGTCAGACGCGGAAGGAGCGGGAAGGGGCAGTGTGGGACTTACCCACGTAGGGATGGGCGAGGCTGTAGAGGTCATACTCATCCAGGCTGGCGTCCTCGTCCTCTGGGCCTGGGGGCTGCTGGGAGGGGCTGCCTGCTGGCGGCACGGTGGCCATCATGCCTGGACTGGTCACTGGCTCCCTTCTTCTAAAGCTCTCGGTCAGTCTCCTCTCCTCTTTCAGTCTGCTCGCCCTACTTATAAGGCTTCGTCTCCTCCTCAGACCCCAGCGGGCTCAGGCCTTGGGCGCTGTCTGATGCAATCTGGCTTTTCCCCAGAACCCAGCCCCTAAGCTGCTCCAGAGAGGAGTCAGCCTAGCCAGCCCAGCCCCTCCTTCCCCCTCTGTGGATGGCCCAGCTGGGTGTTTTTCCAGAGGAGGTTCCCGCCTGTTTGAGGTGCAGGAAGGGAGAGAGGCAGAGTCTGGACTGAAACAGTCCTTGGGATCCTGGCCAGCAGGAACCTCACCTGGGCCACTCCTTCCTGACCGTCCACCCTCTGCCACGTGTCCCACCACGGCCACATAGAGGCCCCTATCATCATCCTACTGTAACTCAGACTTGGTGGCAGAATACGAAATGCGGGAGGAGGGGAGGAGGGACAGTAGCACACAGGTGCCAGGTCAGCATTTCTGGCGCCATTCACTTCCAGTCTCCCCCATTTTTACAGAAAGCCCTTTACATATGTATGTATGAATATATGTATGTGTGTGGTATTGGGGATCAAGCCCAGGGTCTTCACACTAAGCTATACCCTAAGCTCATTTTATATTTTGATTTTTTTGAGACAGAGTTTCTCTAAGTTACCCAGGCTGGGCTCAAACTCATGATCCTCCTGCCTCAGGCTCCCAGGGTGCTGGATTATAGGTCTGGACCACCAGGCTTGGCTTGCTAAATTGCCTAGGCTAGGCTCCATCTTGAGATCCTCCTGCTACGGCTGGCCAGAGTGCTGGGATTACTAGCCAGGCGGGAAAGTCCTTTTTATTCACTATGTCCTGCACTGGAATCACTGGGCAATCTGTCACCTGACAGGGAGGCTAGCAGGATAACTGAGATTATACACCTGGGAGCCACATGCTTTAATTCAAACCCTTGACCACTATTTCCTGTGTGACATGCCACTTTGCCTCTGCACTAAGGGTTCCTCCTCTGTAAGATGACATCAATCCTATCTACCGCCTAGAGTTGGTGAGAGGATCCTCTGAAACCCCAGAGGAGAGACTGTGGCACTCCGGCAGTGTGAGCCCTAGCTGGGGTCACTGGCCTAGCTTCCAACCCGGGCCCTTGCTATAATACAAAGCAGAAAGAAAAGAAAGTGAATTTATGATCAAATGATATATTGAGGTAGAGCATAATAAATTGATATTTCTATCTATTTAATATGAATCAGTAAATTTAAGGACAAGTTATATATAATTTTGGAGCTTTTTTTTTTCTTTTTGAGATAGCGTCTCTCTGTTTCCCAGGCTAGTCTTGAATTTCTAGGCTCAGGTAATCTGCCTGCCTCAGCCTCCCCAGTAGCTGGGACTACAGATGTATGTTGCAGCAGACAGCCTTATGTGTGGCTATAGGAGGATTTAGGAAAAATTTATGTTCAGATAGGAAACATGAAAATGGAAAATTCCACTCTTGGCTGAAGGCTTTGAACCACGTGAGTCACCTCAGCCTAGAGACATGCCCACCCAGATTTCATCTGCGTTGTTTCGGGCAGTCAGGCAGTCAGACAAAACATTCCACTTTTAAAAACAAAAACACTCTACTAGCCAATGAGACCGGACCTTTCAGCCCAGGCCAGAAGTCTGATCTTTGCCCGCACCCCCCACCTGGCTGTGAGCCTGGATTTGCCATTCCATCTCAAGGTTACCAAGATTGCACCCTTCGTGTCTGCTTGGGCTCCTCCCCGGTCTAAAACAGAACTGAAGTTAGCTTTGGTGGTACAGAATCTGGATTTTTAGATTATGCATGCGTCAAGAGCCAGGAAACAAACGTACAGACAAAAGGCGGCTTGGGCCAAATCAGAGTTGGGATAATAACAGACCAGACCGAGGAAAAAAACCTAATTTAAGTCAAGATAACACACTAAGACAAGTAAGGTGGAGAAAATGTGGTGGCCTGAAAATTCCTGTTAGGTCATCAGAAACAAATTTTTAAACTGAGTCCGGTAGTGCGGGTCTGTCATCCCAGCACTCTGGGAGGCTGAGGCAGGAGGATTGCAAGTTCGAGCCCAGCCTGGGCCACTTAGTGACTTAATGAGACCCTGTCTCAAAATCAAATCAAAATAGAAGTGGACTAAATAGAAGTGGACTGGGGATGTAGCTTAGTGCAAAAGCCCTGTGTTTGGTCCCTAGTACCACACACACACACACACACACACACACACAAATTAATCTTTCATGAATAATGATTGTCTAGCAGAACAGTCAAATATGTAGGAACTATGGGGAACTGTCCTGATCTTTCCATTTTTGTGACCCCCTGTTGTTTTGACAATCAAGTCTCAATTCTTGACCTCTCCTTGGTGACTAGCCAGAAGCTCTTGGGCTCACATTTTTCTCTTCTTGCAGTACTGGGGATTAGAACCCAGGACCTTGCATACGCTAGGCAAGAGCTCTGCCCCTGAGCCACACTCCCAACTCATGCGTTTCTGAATTTCGATTTGTTTATCTTAAAGGCAGGCCAGTAAAAGCACCCATGTGTAGGAGAATTAGCCCAGAGATAGGCCAAGTGACCTACTATCCTCTCCCCACTCTCCAAAGAAGGAGATGTGAGGCTGTGAGGGTGACTGGCTCTGGGTCACACTGCTGGTGGCCCTCTACTGGAGGCCAGTTCCAGGCTCACTCCAAGTCAGTGCAGCTGGGCAAACACTGTGCGGAGGCACCTGTCAGGCTCCTTCTTCCTTCCTTCCTCGACAGGTGTAAGTTCCTCTTTGGCCCAGGCCCAGTCCTGAGGATCCAGACAAGCGACCTGCACCTGCTAGAAGCTCTGTGAGGTGGGGGAGGTGGGCCTTCCACACAGCAGCACACATTCCAATCCAAATACCACACATGCCAACGGGTTTCCTGCATGTCACCACCCAATTTTGTTTTACTTTCCTCATAGCAAAAACATTTTTTTGGTAGTAATGGGGATTGAACCTAGGGCTTTTGCTCGAGCTACACCCCCAGCCCTTCGGTGTTTTGTTTTGCTTTTGTTTTTGAGACAAGGTCTCTAAACTAAGGTAAGCTGTTCAAGTTGGCCTTGAAGTTGTGGGATTTCTGCTGTAGCTTCCCCGAGTCCTGGAATTACAGGTCTGCGTCCCCATGCTGAGCTGAAGGTAACCTTTGAGTTATTTATTTTTTCATTATTTGTTCCCATTAGAATAGAATGATTGATTTATTTAGTTGTTGGTTAAAGGAGTAGAGTCCGGAGCTCAGCTGCCTGGGTCCAAAGTTTGGTTCTGCCCCTTGTTAGCCCAGGGCCCTCGACAAGTTAGTTACTGTGACTTTGTTTCCCTGTTTGTGCAATGGGATCAGTAATGGTACCTGGGGCTGGAGGAATGGCACAGAAGCTAAGGCACTTGCCTTGCAAGCTCAAGGCCTTGAGTTCGACTGCCCAGCACAACATAAAGCTGGGTGTCATGGCACATGCTTGTAATCTCACATTTGGGAGGCTGAGGCAGGCAGATTGTCCTGAGTCCGAGGCCAGCCCAGACAGTGAGTTCAGGACCAGCTTGGGCTACAGAGCAAGACCCTGTCTCCAAAAAAAAAAAAAAAAGTCACTAATGGTTCCTGAAGCCAGGCGTGGTGGTTCACGCCTGTAATCCCAGCACTTGGGAGACTGAAGGAAGAGCATCCCCCTAAATTCAAGGCCAACCTGGGCTATATAGTGAGTTCAGGTCTGGCCCAGAGCACAGAGTGAGACTCTGCCTCAAAATAAAAAATAAATGAACAGATAAAAAATAATGGTACCTGCTTCATGAGGTTTTCCTGAGTATTAAAAGGCCTATTTAATCATTTATTTACTGTGGTACTTGGAATTGAACCCAGTGCCTTTGCACTGAGCTACTTCCCTAGCCCAATTTTTTTTTTTTTTTGTTTGTGATTTTTTTTGAGACAGGGTCTCACTAAGCTGTGCAGGCTGGGCTCAAACTTGTGATGCTCCTGCCTCAGCTTCCCAGAGCACTAGCATCATAGGCCTGTGCCACTGCCCAGCTTAAAAGGCCAACACTTATAAAGACTTAGCATAGTGCCTAGAAGATCCTGTTTCATAAATGTTTGCTGTTTTAATTATTATTGCTATTCATGATGTCTAGAGTCCTGCCTGTTTTACCATTGTAACCTTGATGCCTAGCACACAGTCCGTGCTCAATAAATGCCTAGGTGGCTGCAGGGAGCTTTGCTAAGGATGGCATTGCTTGCTCAGCCCCCAGAGGACCGTGAGGACAGAGTGACCATCTGAGATGGCTCCAGGGAAGGGCTCCTTGGCCTTGATCTTACAAGTGCTGGAAGAAGGACTACCAAACCCTGGGAAGAAGGCGGGGCCAAGGGAGGGCATCCCAGAGAGACATAAGGAAGTTCTGAGAGATGTTCAATGTTCCGTGTGAATCTACGGGACCCCAGAGCTGATTTGATCGGGAAGGTCAACAGGTGAGTTTTCAAAGCTGCTAGCCTCCAGGTGTGTATAATCAGCCACGAGGAAGTCTGGCTTCTTCTGCTTGTGATTATTACAACCCAGTAAACTCGCCCCAGAGTAAACCCAGGGACCTGCGGAGCTGGGGGCTGTGTGCTTGAGAGGCAGCGAGACACACCCAATTCCAGGAGTCAAACCATGCAAGTCGGGTCTGGATGTGCTGGGGGCTTTGCAGAGTCACTGGCTCCAAGAATCCAGAAGCTTCCATGGCTTAAGGCAGGATGTGTAATCACGTGGGTTATGACATTGCTCTGTACCGAGGGGAAATGAGAGACTCAAATGAGACACACCAAGATGCATGTGTATTTCCTCACAGTCCTGGTCCAGAGAATCCCTCAAGCCGGGTCTGGTGGCACAGGTCTGTCATCCTGGCGCTCTAGAAGGCCGAGGCAGGAGGGTCACAAGTTCAAACCCAGCCTGGACAACTCTGTGACTTAGGGAGACCCTGTCTGAAAAATGAAAATAAAATAAAGCTGCCTCAAATCTGGCAGCTGCATTTGTTATATTTATCAGCTCATGTCGTCCTTGTCTGTGGGGAGACTAATTCTCTGTGTCCCAGCCAGAGCGACACCATTTGGTAGTGGGCCACCATTAGCTGTCCCGTGGAGTCCTCCGCAGGTGAGGAGGTTCTGTGCCTGGTGGCAGCACACCAGAACCATCTTGCTGAGGCCAGCTGACTCCCAGTGAGGGTGAGAATGCAGTGCTCATAAAAATAACTCTTCCCATGGGTTCTGGTTCTTGCTTTTCCTGTGTAACTCAGAGCCTATATAAATGGGAGCTTGTTAGGCAGAGGTGCTGACTTCTGTCATGCAGCTGCCCCGTAAACTACGATGTGCTTTGAGGTAAGTCCTAATAAGCTCGTCCACTCCCTGAACAGGACCTGTCTGAGTCATTCGTTGGTCTTTTAGACCAATTTAGAGGCAGACACTTCTTTTATGACCCCACCCCGGAAATTCACAAAGTTTTATCTTGAACATACATGTGGATGCTGTCTGTATGTTTTTACAGGGAGTGCAGCAATGCTAATAAAATTCTGAAATGCACACATCCCCTGATAATGAACTTGTACTCTTTAGAAATGCTCTTGGGGCGAGGAAAGAGACGGGGCCAAGGAACCTCACTGTGGCCTTGTATAGTCGTGAAAAGCCACGAAATAACCCAAGCGTCCGTAGGTAGGCGACTCACTGGCGTCTTTCTGTGATGGACTCTGTGGCTATTTCATGAGAAAGGTGTCACAGTACATTGTGAGACGGGAAAGGGCAGGCCGCAGGACGTTGTATCCACATAGTAATTCTCTTTTTTGTATAAATGGATTGAAAGAGGCTGGAGGAGTGGCTCAGTGGCTAAAGCGCTTGCCTCACAAGCCCTATGTCAAGTACTAAGTACCTGAGTTCGATTCTCCAGCACCTCATAAACCAGGCATGGTGGCGTACACATGGAATCCCAGTACTTGGGAGGCTGAGGCAGGAGGATCACAAACTTAGGCTAGCCTGAGCTACGGAGTGAGCCTCTGACTCAAACAAATAAATAAAATAGTAAACAGAACACAGTGTCTGCATTCAAGGAGTTCATAGACACGATAGTGGACAGTAGGGTCCAAAATGCAGGAAATTATGACACATATAATAAGTAAGGTAAGCAAAACATGTTCAAGCAGCACGGTGTGCCTAATACAAAGAGTCCCTTGAGAGCTAACCCGGGAAGAGGCAGAGGTCAGGTAAGCCTAGAGGTGTCCGAGGAGGGCCCCAGTGAGAGAAAGCCCAGTTCATTCAGTGACTTAACAGAGCCAACAGGGAATATTCAGGAGACCATAATCTCCCGACTCCTAGACCAGGGCCCTTCTGAAAGCAGTCTGCTACTCGAGGTCCACTACAAACAACTGATGGTTCAGCATTCTGCACAGAAGAGAAGGAAACACGCAGGGCATGGATTACCCAGGCGAACACATTAAGATATTCCCAATCCTAGGTCCTCTGCTCAAAGAGCCAGCAGTTGCTCAAAATGTCTCTTTGGAGAAGCACTTCCTTCCAGACATGCCCAACCTGCAGCCCCGTCAGATTTCTATTCTTTTCTTTTTTCCTTTTTTCTTTCTTTTTGGCCCTTAATTTTTACAATGTTATAATGAAACATTTTAAGAAGAATTTTTAAGAGTTTAGCATGGCCAATTTAACAAGACTAATTCAAAATATAAAATAAAGGGACTAGGGGTATACTTCAGTGGTTACAGCACTTGTGTAGCAAATGCAAAGTGCTGGATTCTGTGCCCCGGCCCCCCTCACCCCCCACTCACCCCACTCCCTGGCAACCACATAAAAAGCCTGGTTTGGTGGCAAAGGCCTTTACCAGCAGCACTTGGGAGGCCGAGGCAGGAGGACTGCCTTGAATTTGAAGCCATCCTGGGCTATATAGTGAGTTCAGGACCAGCTTGGAGTACAGAGTGAGAACCTGTCTCAAAAAAAATTTTTTTCTTAAATTTTAGTTACTGAAAAGAAAAAGGAGAGATAGTAAAATATGTACCGAAGTGCCCGAAGTGATTATATCGTAGAGATGAAGGAGATTATCTCCTGAGACTAAGGAGAAATTTTATTTTTTCCCAAATTCCTGACTTTTTCCTAGTGTGTAATTTAAAAACAGACAAAAAGACAAAAAGTTGTGAGTTAATGCATTTCACCCACTTTGCTCCTCGGATTCCGTGCATACTCTGCCACCTTCTGGTCATAATAAGGATTTTTGTGTATGTATTTAGGGCTTACGTGGTGAAGAAGCAGTTTCCTGGCTGGCGCCCTGTGCCAGGCTGGATCCTAAGGGAGCTTTTTGTTTGTTTTGGTACTGAGGATTGCACTCAAGGCCTTCACCCTGAGCTATATTCAAAAACAAGGCACATGTAGCTATTCTCGCAGTTGGTTAGGACCAGTTCGGAGGGGTTTGGGTGGATCGGACACTTAGCCCCTCGCCTGGGCCTCGCTGAACCCAGTGTGCACAGGAAAGCAGAGGTGCTCACTCCTGTCCTAGCGAAAGTGTACTGGTCTGTCAGTATGTACCGCAGAAACCAGCAATGCGATCACCTGCCCAGACCTTGAAGCTTCCTGAATGAGGGATCCCCACATGACAGGCTCCGAGCCCCGTCTTCTCCAGACACAGAGAGGCGACCTCGGCCTGTCCGGGTCTGTTCTCACCACTGCTGCACTGTCCTCAACGTGCAAGATGCTAAAGTGAAAAGTGACTACGAATGAAACGCCATCCAGAAAGCCATATTTGATCGACTGTGTCAACAGTCTGGGAAGATTGGACTATTGATGGACGCAAACCTCTAGGTGAAGGTAGTCCACTGCAGAAGGAACGGGAGAGAGTCGCCGATTCACAAGCAGAAGAAACAGAGAAAGTAGTGGACCTCTGTAGAAAATGCGGAGAGACAGATGTCTGACGCAGGATTGTGAAGAATGGAAAAGAAAATTTTTGGAAAATGCTGCTGGCGCTAAAAAGACTACAGCAGAAAGGGATTTCAGCAGAAAGGGATTTCAGTTTCCAGATTGACAACTGCAGACTGACAACTGACCATCCCATCTAGGAGGATTTAGCTTCGAGATTTATTTATTTATTTATTTATTTATTTTTTGAGACAAGGTCTTGCTTTGTAGTCCAAGCTGGTGCTGAACTCACTATGGAGCCCAGGCAGCCTTGGGCTCAGGGCAATCCTCCTGCCTCTGCCTCCTGAGTGCTGGGATTACAGGCATGCACCACCATGCCCAGTTTATGTGGTGCTGGGGAATCGAACTCGGGTACTTAGCACTTGACTTTGCGCTATGCTAAGCAAGCTCTTTAACTGCTGAGCCGTTCCTCCAGCCCCAGCTTTGAGATTTTGTTTGAAGATTTGTAACGAGAGTCCTATTATGCCAGAGCTGAGTTCTGGGCACTGGGCTGGTGCTTGACACAGGCATTGTTAGATCAACCACAGTGACTTGCCCCTGGGCGTCCCACAGCTCTGGCTCTCCTACGAGATGAAACTGGACCTATTTGGCTTTTCTGTTTTGTTTTAAGCTAAAGTCCTCTCTAGAATATAAATTTCAGGCAAAATGAAATCTACAGATTTTACTTAAGTTTTTGTGTGTTTGATCTAAACAATATTTTGAATAGACTAAGTTAATAAATGTTATTTTATGTGCAAAAACCCCCCAAAACAAAACAAAAAGAGGCTATATCTTTAAGCATTCTTTTTTTTTTAAAGAGTTTTTATTTTCAGATAGGTTTTCACAAAATTACTCAGTTAACCTGGGTTGGCCTCAAACTTGTTATCCTCCCGCATTAGCCTCCTAGAGCATTAGAAATACAGACATGCGCCACCACCAAAGCCTAAGGGTATCTTTCTTTCATCCTGCTCAAGAAGTGATGGGTGGGTATGACTGGGACAGGCTGAGTGGGACAGCTGGTTTTTCCTAGACAGTGCCTGAAGTTCTCATGTAAAGGATAGTTCAGAATGGGAAGAAAACCGTAGCAAAAAGGACGGAGAGATAGGGGCTGTGGTGGTAGAATTCAGGGCAGGGAGGGACTCAGAAAAGGGACTGTCAGAAAGCTATACTAAATTCCTCCTTTGTGTCCTCCCCAGGGAAAGAACTGTGTGCCTGTTTCAAGTTTCTTTGGAAAAGAGTCTCAGATGTGTTGCTGGGGGCATTTAAAGAGAGAGCAGGAAGTTTCAGATTTCTTACCATGATTTGGTTTTCTGGGCAGAAAGATTGTTCTGGTCAACATCACTGTTCGAATTCTCCCTAAAGGACTCAGCTGACTTGTGGCTTGTACCTCAGTCTCCTGGGAGGTGTTAGCAGTAGGACTCTATCCGATAAAATGGAATTTCCAGTCTTACAAAGCTGAGGATCAAAATCTACTGTGGCCACCTAACCAGGATGCTGTCCCCTCCGAGGCCTTCCCTGAGCTAAGACAACAGCTTCATTGGCTCTGTCATTTGAGCGCTAAAGATACAGAGATCATCAGAAACAGGTAGGAGCCCAGCCTGTAGGGCATTATAATTTAAAGATTGAAGAGTAAGGCACAAATCAAATTATGTCCCAAATATGTAATTTGTGTGTCACAAAGACCGAGGTCTACATGACGCTGTGGAGAAACACACAGAGGCACTGGAGAGTCAAAGAGGAGGGAAAGGGAGAGAGATGTGCTCCAGGCAGCCTTCCCAGAGGCCCTTGGTAAGGAGGTGCCTAAGCAGACCCCAGGAGCCTGAGGTGGAAGGGACAGTGGAGACAGGCGGGAGAGGAAGAGGTGGGAAAGGGGACAGAGATGCCGGACACGAGCACATCTGTTGTGTATTTATTCACTTATTTTTGTGGTAGCAAGGATTGAATCCAGGGCCTTCACTCTGAACTACATCTCCAGCCCATTTTATTTTTGAGACGAGTTCTTGTTGAAAGGCCCAAGCCACGGAGACTCCACGACAGGCCTTAAACTCCTCTTTCAAGTGGCAGGCCTAAAGTCTCAGGTTCCTGGAAAGATCAGGGTTTCAGTTTCCCCCAAGTTAGGTAGCTGTTTAATAATTATGAATCGGGAAAAGGTATGTCGCTCAAGGCTAAACCTGGGTCCCTGGGTTCTGGAAAACATCACCAGATATGCAGTCTCTTGTGAAACAAAGAGTCAGTCAACTTTAACTGATAGAGACTTTCCTCCAGACCCTTCCTATGTGATAATCAATCCATTTTGTGATAAATAACTTGAATGGTTTCTGTTACAATCTTGTGGTTTTTGCCTATAAAATTCGAGTGTGGATTGTATTCGGGGCTTGTCCCTTTGTCTCCACTGCGCTGGAGTGGGAAAGCCCAGGCTCGAGCTTGCAATAAAGACTCTCCTGTGCTTGCATCGGAATCGGCTCCTGGGGTCTTCTTCCTTGGGGTCTCGCAATCTGGGTACAACATTGTCAAGTTAGGAAGTTGCTCAGGCTGGGCTCAAGCTTGTGATCCTCTTGCCTCCATCCACTTAAAGATCTTTAAGGCCAATAATCCCACACTCAGGCAGGAGGATCCCGAGCTCAAGCCCAGCCTGAGCAACTTAATGGCTCAGTGAGACACTGTCTCAAAATTAAAAATAAAAATGGGCTTTGGATGGAGCTCAGTGTGAAAGTTCCATCCCACCAGTGGGTCTAAATCCAGAGAAATCCTCAATAAGGCCACTAGGGGGCAAGCATGAGGTCATTCACTGCATTGTGGCAGCCCCACGTTGGAGACGATTTAGAGATGCGCCTTCAGGGATGTAAGTAACTTAAAATGTGGAAGCTCGCTTTGAAATACTACGCACTTGCTCAAAAGCCCGAGTTAGATGTATGCACAAGGACAGGTCTTGAGAAGCAGCAAAGTGCCGGGTGGAAAACAGAATTACAATGAGATTTACAGCACAATGCTATTTAGGTAAGCTGAGTCACGCGACACTCACCCGCCATTGATGAGAGGGGGAGGAGTGGTGAAACAGGTCAAGGGGACATAAATATATAAACCAAGATGGAAAGGCCGGTTGAATAGACATGATCCTGACCTCGTGAAGATTACAAGTCTCTCAGGAAAGTAAAAAACAAGAAACCAAAAACATAGATTTTTATAGGGATTGTAAGAAGTTATAAGGAACTAGAATAGCCTTGGATAAACATTTGCATATCCACATCCTGAATTTCCTGGAAAGATTCTGTGAAAGAATAATTTTCGGATCTAAGGATCTGTTTGTTTCGAATTTATTTCTAATTTCTACAAAATAGACTTATTTTGTAGAGTCCCCAGCAAACTTGAGCTGAAAGTACATAGTTCTCACTTACACCCTTTAAGAGCTCTCCTCCCTCCACCAACGATCTGCTTGTTTTTTGAATATGTTCTCCTTTTATTTTAAGTAGAAGCTGTGAGGGGCTGAGAGGAGACACACAACACACAAACCCCCTTGGTTGATCAGGGCTCAGCGGAGCAGAACACAGAGAGGCAACGCAAAAACTACATTTCCCAGGGGGTAGCGCGGCACGTCAACGAGGAAGAATTGCGCGTGTGCAGAGGGTCTTTCCGCGGCCGCCAAGCTCTTAAAAGGGGAGGAAGGAAAAAAAAAAACAAAAATGTGTGTGGTTCTGGAGGTGCCGAGGAACGAGTGAATGAACGAATCTTCGAACGCAAGTGCGTTACCAGCGGCAGACTCCGAGAAGGCGTTCGAGGGGCGCTCCTGCTCCCGCCGCCGCGGCCTCCAGCGCCCAGCGCTTGTCCCGGCCGAGGCTCGGTAGGTGAGCGCGGGCCGCGGCCGGGCTCCGGGACACGCGGGAGCGAGCGGCCGCCCCGACCCTCCGCGCCCCGCGCCGGCCCGGGGTGGGGGGCGGTGGGGAGAGCCGCATTCAGGGCGGGAGCCCGGCGCGGACTCCGTTGCCCTGCGCCCTTCGGCCCGGGCGGGAGACTCAGCCGGGGCGGGAAGCGCGACCCCGGGTTGGGGCCTGAGTTCCGGCGCTGATGGCTGCTTGCTCGGACAGTGCCTGTCGTCTTAAATAAACGGGCGGGGCGGCGCTGGCCGATCGTTCCAGCCATTCGGGAAGCTGAGGCAGGTGTGTTTGAGACAGGTTGGGCGACGTGATGCGACCCCCTATTGAATGAATGAATGAGAGAATGAAGGAACTGTTAGCTAGACCCCCCTCAAATAAGTAAGCAGTCAAGGCAGATTTGGCGGTTCACTCCTGACATCCTAGCTGCACGGGAGGCTGCTGAGCCCAGAGCACCGCAAGTTCAAACCTAGCCTGGGCAATTTAGCGAGACCCTGTGTCAAAATAAAATGAAAAATAAAGGGCTGGGGTTGTAGCTCAGCACGAAAGCTCAGGGCGCAACCTCCTGTACTGCAAGTAAGTAAATATTATCCATCTTAAGACGAGAACGACGTCATCCGCTCGCCGGCTACCTCAGTTGCCTCATCTGTCTGCTCCCGTTTGCAGCCAAAGCTTCCGCGTGTCCCCATTAACGCCTTTGCCACGTCTGGGCTCCGCAGGGCTCACTCCAGGCGTGCCGTGGCCACCACCTCCACTGAAACACCCGTTTGCCTACGTGGCGGGTGATGTTGGGTTGGCAAGATCATGTCGTTCTGGGTCTCGTACAAGGGTTCACACAGTCACAGCCCCTTGAGACACCTTCTTTTTTGCTCTATTGTAATATTCTAGGACCACTGTCCTATGTGTGCCACTGATAAATGCCATTATGCTCTGCCTGACTGTATCTGTTAAATGACCATGTTCCTTCCTAGAGTGTTTCCTAAGAGCGGGCCTTTGTCCCTTTGTCTCCACTGCACTGGAGGGCCTGCTTGTCCCATTTTCTGCTCTAGGTCCCTCGTGCCTGCTACAGAGCAGGTGCATGCTAAGTACTGTTGAATTTATGAAGGAGGAAATAACTACTGCATAGATGGGAAGTAGGTAGATGTTGGAAGTGGCCGGCTTTTGTGTGTGTGTGTGGTAGTACTGGGATTTAAATCCAGGGCCTTTGTGCTAAAATATATCCCTAACCCTTTTTATCATCTATCTGTCTGTTTAATCTGTCACATTTCTGGGAGTGAACCCTAAGTGCATTCCCAACCCTTTTAAAATTTTAATTACGCTTGTCTTTCAGTACTGTATCTCACTGAGTTACATCCCCAGCCTTTTATTTTCTTTACTTTGAGACAGGGTCTCACTGGATTGCTTTGTCCTCAGACTGGACTTAACCCTGCAGTCCTCTTGCCTCAGCCTCCTACCATGGCCAGGTAGTGACCAACTTTTTTTCCCCTGGGATCGTGAAGGAGACAACTGAGTAGCCCGGCTTCAGAACTGTTACAGTGTTTCTAAACTGAAGGACTGTTTTATTGGGTATCCAGGATTAGGTTATTCTTAGCAATTTGTTTTGAAGACTTAGTAGCTGCCGGGCCCCGTGCCGTGGAGATGAATAAAACTGGTTCCTGTCTTTGATCTGGTTGGAGTGAGGAATGAAACAATGTGTCAGTTTATGGTACTGGACACACTATTTGTGTATGGGGGTTTCCTGTAGTTTTGGTTGCACTTTGGGTCAGGTGGGAAGAGCTGCTGGAAGCCAGGTTTTCCTGTCATTCCTTTTCTTTTTAAGTGTGCTGGGTGAACATTATTGTGTTTTCTGTATGTCATGATGTTTGGGTGACAAGTACTACAGTAGAAGTGTTCATTTAAACAATTGTCATTTGATTAAATCCTGTAAAATGTGTAAATCTAAGAGACCCAGAGGGGAAGAAGGGATCAAAGGGCATCTCAAGCAGGCATTAACAACTTGAGCAGGCAGAACAAAAATGGCGAAGTCTGTTTGGAAGAGAGGCCCAGAATTGCAGGTGTGTGTGTGTGTCGGGAGTAGGTACCGGAAATTGAATCTAGGACCTTCACACTGAGCTACATACCTGGACCTTTTTGTTTTGAGATAGGAACTTGCTAAATTCTAAATTGCTCAGACTAGGATTGAATTTGGAACCCTCCTTCCTCCGCTTTCTAGAGCACAGAGGTTATAGCTATGCACCACCACACTCAGTATGTTTTTTTAGGATAGGGTCAGTACTAGAACTGTTGGAGAAATGTTGTCCAGGTTCTGAAACAGCACCTTAATGGTATTTTTGTAAACCAGAGTGTTTGTTTCATAAATACCTGTCCCTATTACTCTGCCCATTAGGGTCCCTAGTTTTAGTGACCAACTTCCTGGAGCTAGAAGTTGGGACGTGCTATAAATACATGCCTTTGATTGTTCCTTATTTCTAAATTTTTATGTACAGAGATTCTTACAAAGCCTTTAAAATTGAGTCTCATTTTATTAGACTAACAAAAAAGATACCCAGCTCATGTCTTTTGGGATTTGTAATCACTGTATACGTGTATTAGAAGGTAATTTGTTGAGCATTGAGCCAGTGGGAGTTGGATGTTGATGATATTAAAGGTTGTTTGATCTTTCAGGCTTAGGTTATAGAATCAGACAAACTTGAATTTGAATCCCACCTCTACCACTTACTACTTGAACAGCTTTGGTAAAGTCATGTATTTCTCTGTGACTCAGTTTCCCATAAGTACTAAGTGGGTAGTACTTTGTAGCATTAAGAAGGTTAAATAAGGTAATCTGCATAAAGACTCTTAGCACCTAGTTGGTATTCAGTCAGGAATAGCTGTCATTACATATGTTTTCTGTGTTAGTTAAGGCTTTCCAGAAAATGAAACCAATAGGATATAGAAAGGTATATAAAGAAATGGATTGGTCACATGTTTATGGAAGCTGAGAAATCTTGTAATCTGTAGTCTGCAAACTGGAGTCAAGCAAGCCAGACTAGGTCTCTAGAGGCCTGAGAACCAACAAATTGGATGATGCTCACTTCTGGAAACACTGTCACAGACACCCAGAAATAATGGTTTACCAGCTCTCATAGAGTCAGGTTTGACAAGTCAGATTAACCATTATGTTTATCCACATTTCTTGGTGGTTGGGACTGAGCCAGGACCTTATTAAACTTTTGTTTTACCACTGAGCCGTACCCCTGTCCTTTCTTATCAGTTGCTACAGTGAGCACAGTTTTACTAGCAATATTTTCAGGGTAATCACAATATCCTAACAGTTGATTGGCAGTTTCCAAGAGTCAAAATGCTTTTATTTCCATGATGTTCCTTCCGACTCACTGGACTATGCTGAAGTTGTAGCAAAATTTGAGTGTCAGAGGAGAAGCACCGATTTTAAAACTTGCAACCTTGTAACTCTGCTCAACTTCCTATCTTAAGTTACTTAGCTGTACCTTTAGGATGGGAGAGTAACTCTTTTCTTCCCTGCTTTCCCAGAGCCTTCTTACTGGGCACTCATCCTCAGTGCACACTTTTGCTCTTGTTGTAGCTGGGTGAAGCTCTTTCTTGCTTCCTTTTTTTCTCACTCAGCATATAATATCCAATCTCATCTGTTCCTAAGACTTCAACAATAACCTGTATGTTGACCCTTCTCAAATTTATCTGCTTCTAGTCTCTTATCTAACTCCATTTTTTTTTTTTGTTCTAGGTATAAAGTCTTTTTTTTTTTTTTAAAGAAATCAACTTCTCTGTGAAAATACATTATATAAAGCTGTGGTGGTCAAACATAGTGTTGTATATGTTATGCCCAGATCAAAGGGACCCCAAAGACCTCCTGGAGTCCAAGACATGTATGCAATAACAAGGAGTCTTTATTTGGGCTTAAGCTCGGGCTCCCAGACTTCACCAACGCAGTGGATCCATGCAGAGAGCCCAGAACAAAGGCTGAGCAGGGTTTTTATGAGGCAGGGGCAGGGGTGGTCTCAGGAGATGTGACACAGGTACATTATCATTTACATAGAACCAATGGTAAGTACACAGTTTTCTTATGACGGCGATGCTGACCACTTAGAGGGGCAGAGTGGCCACAACTTTTGTTATGACCCAATCTTGACCTTTTAGGAGTCTTTTGAATGTAACCAGCCAAGTGTGGTGTTTTAGTGGCCTGAGTAGGGTCTAAAGGGGTGTCAAGTGATTGGTTAGTTGTCACTGGGCAACTATCTATAATTTCTTGACTTTGCCCCAGGCCCAGGAGTGCTGTCTTTACCCTTTCTGATTGGCCGTAACTAGGTAACCAAGTGCCCCAAGGCTATCCTGGCCTTGGGCATTCTTTTACAATTGTTTTACGATCTCAGTAACTTTTAGAATAAGTTTGAAGCCTGTCCTGGAGTCTGTTTAACCTGGGCTCTTCATACACAGGAGAAAAACAGATCAATGTTACAAGTGACCAAAGGAATAAGAGAAAACGGACTTCATAAGAATTAAAAACATATGCGACAAAGAACACAACTCATTAACAAAAAGACTAGTAACTGAATTTAGAAGTGGGAAAAGATTAGTTTTCCAAAGATGATATATAAATGGCCAGTAAACACATGAAAAAGTGCCCCTTATCCCTGGCTATCAGGGACAAGCAAATGAAAACCACAATGAAATACCACTTCAGACTCACTAGGATGGGTAAAATAAAAAGACAGACAATAGCATGCGTTGATACAGATGCCAAGATACTCCTGTATTGCTGGACCCAATCAAGATATAGTGGGAATAAAAAAAATAGTTCACTCACTTTGGCAGCAGCCTAGCAGTTTCTCTGAGGCTAAGCATACAGTTACCATGTGATCCAGTAATTCCATTCCTAGATAGTCCCAGAAAATGAAAATATTATGTCCACACAAAAACTTATGCGTAAGTGTGTATGGCACACAAACCAAATGTCCATAATTGGTGAATTAATTACAAAATATTGTGTGTCGAAAGGATGGAATATTATTCAGTGGTACAAAGAAAGGAACTGCAATACAGGCAAGTCTAGGGACAAAGTAGATTAATGTTTGCATAAAACCTAGGTGAATGGAAATATAAGCCTGTTTAAAATGTACGGTTTGGAGCTGAGCCTGGCAGTATAGGCTTGTGATCCTAGCACTCTGGGAGGCTAAGGCAGGAGGAGCCCAAGTTTGAGCCTAGCCTGTACACCTAAGTGACTTAGACCCTATCTCAAAACTAAAACCAAAAAAAAAAAAAAAAAAGAGGCTAGAGATAGGGATACAGTGTAGTACAAAGAACCTGATAGCAGAATTCTACCAGGAATTAAGGGCTCAGCAAACTCTTTCCAAAAGAGAGAGGGAGAGAGAGAAAGAAGACCCAATTAAAAAAAGAAAACTACGGGCCAATATTCTTATTGAAAATAGACACAAAAGTATTCAACAAAATTCTTGCCAACAGAATGCAGAAAACCATAAAGAAGGTTATGTACCATAATCAGATGGGCTTCATCTCAGAGACCCAGGGATGGTTCATCACACACATGTAAGTGTAATGTACCAGTTAACAGATGCAAAGATAAAAATTATATGATCATTTCAATGGATTCAGAACAGGCATTTGACAAAATCCAACACCATTTATGATAAAGACTCGGAAGAAAATAGGAATAGAAGGACCTTACCTTAATCTGAGCCAAGCTATTTATAAAAATCCCTCTGCCAACATCATTCTAAATGGAGAATGATAAAACACTCACACTAAAATCAGGAACAAGACAAGGATGTCCACTGTCACTCCTACTATTCAACATCAAGCTTGAAATTTTGGTAAGAGCAATCAGGGAAGAGAGATGAACAAAAGGAATATGAATTGAAAGAGAAGAAGTTGATATCCCTATTTGTAGATGAGATGATGGTCTACATCAAAGACCCAAAAATTCCACTAGAAGTAATAAATTCAACAAAGTAACAGGTTATAAAGTCAATACCCAAAAATCAATAGCATTCATACACTAATGAATCCAATGAGAAGGGAATCAGGAAATCAACTCCTTCCACAATAACAAAATATACAAATCTAGGAATAAACTTTACCCACGAAGTGAAAGACCTATACAGTGAAAACTGCAGAACTCTGAAAAAAAGAGATTGAAGAGGACTTTAGAAAATGGAAAGGCATCCTGTATTAGTTTGGGTTCTTTCAAAAGGTAGAATTTACAGAAATTAGAACAAAAAGATCTATTAGGAAGGCGTACAATTCTGAGGATAGAGGTGGTCCAAGATGGGGGCCAGCTCGTGTGAGAGCTAAAGTGGCTGATGGCTGCTCAGCCGAGAGTTAGAACACTTGTCTGGGACTGCCGGTAGCTGGTGAGAGTCTGCTGTGGATCTCGGTTGTTTGAAGAACAACGGCGAAGACTGGAGCCTGAAGATTGGTGACAGGCATACAGGTGCAAGTCGAGACTGGAGTGAATCTGCTGAAGATCTGCTGCAAGTAGCAAGTCGGTGTCCATAGACAATTGCAAAGGCGAGAGCTTTCCCATAAGAAGAAACTGTAACAATCTTCTTCCTTTCTTTTATGCAGTTTGAGTTCCAGCTGGGCCGCCCACTTCTGGGTGGGTACTCTTCCCTCATTCACAGGCCCACAAATCACTCACACTCTAATCCAGGCTGGTTCTCAATTCCCAGTCTAGGTGTGGTTCCCAAACCCTAACCCAGGGTGAAAAGGGGGAAGGGAAGTAAAAATGATCAAATACTATGTGTATATGCACCAAGCTGGTTGCTATCATTATAGATCGCAAATAGTAATAGAAATATTTTGGGAAAAAAGCATGTGTCAGTACTTCATGGTTTTTTGTTATTGAGTAATATTTTGGTGAATGGACAGTACACATTTTATCCACTCAGTTTCTCCACATGCTTGCCAATACTTGTTCAGATGTCTCTCTGTAATGGTAGCCATCCTAGCATATGTGAAGTGGTATGTCCTCGGATTTTGATTTGCCTTCTCTAGTGGTAATAATGTGGAGCATCTTTCTATGTGCTTGTAGGCTGTTGTTTTGTCATAGTTTGGATCTTGAATGCCCCTACAGTCCTAGGTGCTAGAAACTTGGTCCCTAGCCTGTGGCTGTAATGGTTAAGTGTTGAGAATGGAGGGCCTACTCGAAAAATTTAGCTCTTTGTCATCTCCTTATAGGGGATATAGGACCCCAGCTCCATCTTCTCTTCGCTTCCTTGCCACCAGACCTCTTTTACCACGTGTTCTCACCATATGTGCTCAGCCTCTCCAGGCCTAAAATAACAGGACCAAATGACCATGGACTTAAATCTTTTTTTATTTCCTTTTTGTACGAGGCATTGGTCCCAAGGACTTCTCACTGAGCTACAGCCCAGACCCCTCCTTTTTTTGAAACAGGTTCTCACTAATTTGCCCATGCTAGGCTTTAACTTGTGATCTTCCTCAGCTCCTTGAGTGTTTCGATTATAGGTGTGATTATAGGTAGCCAGCCCCCATGCCTGGCTACCATGGCTGGATTCTAAAACTAAGAGCCAAAATAAACCTTTTCTCTTTACATGTTGATTATCATGGCATTTTGTCACAATGTGGGAAAGCTGGCTAACAGATGTGTATCTTTAAAGAACTTTCTATTCAGATCTGTTTTTGTATAAGATCTGAAACAGAGGTCGAGATTCATTCTTCTACATGTGGATATCCAGTTATCCCAGTACCATTTCTTCAGACCTCTTTCTTTTCCCCACTGGGTTGGTTTTTTTTTTTTTTTTTTTTTTTTTTTTTTTGCGTCCTTGTCGAAAATCAGTTGGCCATGGAGTAAAGGTCTATCCTTGGCCTCTAGATTGTGTCCCATTGGTCTGTACACCTTTTCTTAACAGTATCTCACTCTTGATAAATGTAGCTCCATATTTCCATATTAGGTTTTGAAATCAGGAGGTATGAGTTTTTCAGCTGTGCTTTTTCATTTTCAAGATTGTTTTGTGTTCCTTGAATTTCCATGTGAATTTTAGGATGAGTTTGTCAGTTACTGTAAAGAAGCCAGCTGGGATTTGGTTTGAGTTTATACTGAATCTGTATTTGGAGAGTATTGCCATCTGAATCGTTTGTCTTCAGATCCGTGAACACAGAATCTATTCACTTAGGCTTTCTAAATTTGTTTTCAACAATGTTTTGTGGTCCTCACTAACAATTCTATATTTTTTGTCAAATTTATTTTCGAGCAATCTTTTTGGTGCTATTGTGAATGGATTTATTTTCTTAATTTCATTTTTGTGTTGTTCAGTAGAGGTATTAGATATATAATTGATTTTTGTTGATCTTGCAGTTTTGCTATTAGTTCTGACCTTGTTAATAAGAAATAGACATTGCCTTTGGAAGACATGTAGTAAGTACTTGACTTGGTTGAACATATCGAATACAAACACCTCACTGGAATAAGGTAGAGTTCCGGGACATCTTGCTACTGTATCAGTTTCTTAGGACTGCTGTAACAAATCACCATTAACTGAATAGATTCAAATGTGAGAAATTTATTTTTACAGTTCAAGAGTTCAGAATTCCAAAGTCAAAGTTTTGGTTAGTTTAGAAATCAAAGGTTTGCTCCTGTTGGGGATTCAGAAGAATGTGTTTTGTGGGATGCCCAGCTTGTTAGGTGGTTGCCAGCAGTCCTTGGCTTGCAGCTGTGTAACTCCAGTCTCTGTTTCTGTGGTCACATGGCTGTCTTCCCATTGTGTGTGTCTTGCCTCTTCTTAAAAGGACACACATCTCACTGGATTTGCCCATCCACCGTACTCCAGTGTGATCTCCTCTTAACATCTTTTTTGTTTGTTTTTGAAACAGGGTCTCGTTATATGTGCCAGGCTGCCCTTCAGTTCACTGTGGAGCCAGGCTGGCTTTGAATTTGTGATCCACCTTCCTGCCTCTGTTCTTTTTAGACATACACCACCATGCCTGAATCTCCTTTCCCCCCCACCCCCTTCTTTTCAGACAGGGTCTCACTCTAGTCTAGGCTGGTTCTGAACTCACTGTACTGCTCAGAGCCCAGACTGGCCTCAAACATGGGGCAATCCTGCTGCCTCAGCTTCCCAAGTACTGAGATTATAGGTGTGCACCACCATGCCCAGTTTATATGGTCCTGGGGAATCAAACACAGGGTTTCCTGTTAACCTTAAGTACATCTGCACAGATCTTATTTCTAAATACACATAGGTATCAGGGATTAGGACTTCACTTCTTGTGGTGTGCGTGTGCTCACGTGTGTGTGTGTGTGTGTGTGTGTGTGTGTGTGTGTGTGTGTGTGTGTGTGTATTTCTGGGGATTGAGCCAGGGAGCACTGAGTACTCCTCTGTTCCTTTCTTATTTTATCTTGAGTCAAGGTCTTGCCAGTTTGCCTGGGCTCAGCTTGAGCTTGTGATCCTCTCACATCAGCCTCATAAGTAGCTGGGTCACAGGCGTGTGCCACCTCACTCAGTATATCTTTATTTATTTATTTTATATTTTAGATGGGATCTTGCTCTGTAGTCCAGGCTGGTCCTGAATTCACTATGGAGCCCAGGCTGGCCTTGAACTCACAGCAATTCTCCTGCCTCAGCCTCTCAAGTGCTGGGATTACATTCGTGCGCCACTGCGCCTGGCTTATGTAGTGCTGGGGAATCGAACTTGAGTACTTAGCACTTGACTTAGCACTTGCAGGGCAACCTCTTTAACCACTGTGCCATTCTTCCAGCCCATATCTTTTTGAAGAAATGTTCGCACAGCAGCCGCGCAGCAGTCACTAACAGACTGTTCTTCCCCACAAGGTACCCCTCGTACACGATGGCCCTCGTGTCTGCTGATTCCCGCATCGCAGAGCTCCTCACAGAGCTCCACCAGCTGATCAAGCAGACCCAGGTAAAACGCTAAGTGCCACACCCTTCACTCTGGAGAGGCACTGGGGGCTGTGATGCCGTGTGAAGGGCTGGGATGGGGTTGTGTCCAGGAGCTGGGACATGCGAGAACTGGGGGGATATGGTAGAGGAGAGGGGAAGGAAGTTTAGGTGTCATTGCCATTTCTGTTGGGTTTTCTATCCTGTGCAGGACTGCAGCATTCCTTTTATTTAATAGCTATAATTCCATGATGAATGGACCATCAACTTTCTCTCCTACAGCCTTTTCATCTGTGGAACATTATTGTTTACTCAGCCCTATATGTGGTTGCCATTGTGAATTGATGGCCTGGTGCAGGGGTGAGAATGAATATTTTGTAGCAAAAAAACGTGCCTATCCGAGTTAGGTGAGTGGTAGTTAAATCTAGATATAATTTGCCCTGAGGATAGCACTAGCCACCCACCCTTCCTTGGCCCTGTGTGAGGCTGTTTTGAGCCTATTAGATGATACCTAGTGCTGTAATCCCATCAGAAACCCATTTTTCCCCTATTATTTTAAATAGCTTTTCATTCACAAATACAAGGGTGATAAGTATTTTACTTGTAGCTCACAGTATCATATCAGGTATGTACTGATTTGTTAGTCCCTTCTAACTATTTAGACATTCAATCATTTAGGTTTTTGGCTGCACACTGATCAGTCTGTGGCAGTTGTACACCACACAGTCTGATCAGCTCAATAGAAGCAGTGCCCAGAAATTCCTTCCTAAATATTGTCTTCAGGAGTAGTATGACCTCAAAACCAAGTCAAGGTGAATATAGCAGGCAGGGAGGGGTCTTCATGAGGAGGTTGGAGAAAGAAGAGGAACAAATGTCAAGTCAGCTGAGCACATCTTTTGCAAAAACCCCAGCAATGGTGACAAAATGAAAAAAACCTTTGAAAAATCGTGACAAAGCTTCCTGTCCAAGGAAGAAAGTAAAAGGCAGTGACATACTCAAACCTCATAAGAGAGTGCCTGTTCCTCCCCTGCCTGTGGAACTGCCACCAGTTACTTGGTTCACTGAGACATTGTTCAGACCTGGTGCCAGCGGTTTAAAGCTGAGCACCAAAGGCCAGCAATTAGATGCATATAAAGGACTGCGACCATGTATACCCACAGCCGAAGTCCCATCTGCAGAATATTCCTTGCATAGTCAGGGGGGCCAAGGTCAAGATATCAGGTCAACTGAAATTGAAAATGGGGCCAAGGAGATCATCCCTGGGAAGTTCTATGGAAACGATGTGGACTGAAGGGACTGATCTCCCTATTGCCCCTGTGCCAACGAGGGAATTACCGGCCATGGAAGAGCCCCCTGCTCTCTGAAGAAGTGTAGTGACCACACTTGACCCTGAGTCAGTGTTGGCCTCCTGAGCCAAACTGTCGCCATGTTAGAAAGATGAGGGCAGTGGAGCTACCACTAGAGGTCTCCAGTAACAGGTGACCTGTGATCCGTAGTGAAAGTCTCCTTGTAGACAGATGATTGGGACCAGCTGCGGTTCTACTCTGGACATGCTGGGCTCCTGGGGAGGAGGAAAGGAGAATGGGTGTGGTCTTCTTGCTTCCTGCCTGCACGTTCCTGCCCTCACGCCTAGAGGGCAGTGTGCTGTGCTCCAGATGTGTTTGCAGGAACAGGTCTTATTTAGAAATCTGCAGTGGGGCTAACATGCCATGATGAAGGGAACATCTGTGGTTTTTTGGCTTCTCTGATATCACCTGCCCTTGTAAAATGGGGAGCCTACAGATCCTCAGCTGTGACCAAGAAAATGGAAATCCAGGGCTCTGTGCCCTTGAAGATGCCCACTTCACCCAGAAGACATTAGGTTTGTTCAAGCTGTTGTGTAATTATAGGTGGCTCTGGAAGGAGCCAGTGAGAACACCAAAACCCTTAACAGGGGCATTTCTGAGTTCCTTGAGACAGCTGCTGGATGCTGAGTTCCTGGAATTACCTTGCACCTCCCATTGCTGTGTGAAGACAGAATAGGCCCTGCTTGTTGGCGTGCTCCAAGAAAGTGCTGGAGCAGGGCTTTGAGACTTCCAGGCCGGTCATCACCTGCGCTGTCACCATAACAGGATCACAGCTGGAGCTGCTGATCTGGCTCCCTCAGCTGTCCTTGGAAAAGCTTAGTCTAAGCCTGTGGCCTCTGCCCCTCACTCCCCACTGATCCCTCCTGTGTCATGTCTTAATTGTCTATGTTGGCATGTAGTATTTGCATCTGCTTTCTTTTGTTATAAAATAATGTACTAAAAAGGAGTCATATTGTTAAGTAAAAGAACCCAGCCTGGAAAGTTATGTACTGTTTGATTCATTCCAACCATAAGACATTGAGAATAGGCAATACTAGTGTCTCGGTTACTTTTTCATTGCTATGACTCAATACCAGACATCTACAAATTAGAGGAGGAAAGGTTTATTTTAGTTCACAGTTTCAGACGGTGGCAGTCAACTCGGAGGTGACCAGCAACAGTAAAAGGACATGGCAGAGGGAGAGACAGTTCCTCACGACATCGCAAACAAGAAGCTAAGTCTCTCAAGTCAAGTTCCAGTTGAGTTCCATCAAGTCCAGAAGGAAGCAGCGTGTGTGTGTGTGTGTGTGTGTGTGTGTGTGTGTGTGTGTGTGTGTGTCTGTGTGTGTGTGTGTCTGTGTGTCTGTGTGTGTTTGTGTGTGTGCATGCCTGTGTGTGTGTGTGCGTGTGCATGCGCGTATCTTACCAGCTCCCATCCCAGTGATCCAGTGATCCACCCCTTCCAGGTATGGAAGGTGCAGTAAATCCCCACTATACACCTATAAGTCCAATTTGTCACACGCCTGCAGTCTACCCCTTCAGTCCAGGCCCCTGTCTCCCAACAACACATGGTATAATAGGCAATCCATAGCCTCCAAATGCATGAGACTTTTGGGGGGCATTCCAGATCCAAGCCACAATAACTAGAGAGAGTAAAATGTTAGTTGTTGCCAGAGCTTTGAGAGGGATGGGATGAGATGGATGGATGGGACAAAAGGATGGGTCGGTGGAGCACAGAATTTTTAGGGTTGTGAAACAATTCTGTATGGCACCTCATGTGGGTATATGACATTAAGCATCTGCTAAAACCCATGGAACCTTCCAGCACAGTAGAATCCTTCATGTAAACTATGGATTCTAGTAACAGGTCGGTGTTGGTTCATTGGCTTTAACAGGTATACACATTAATGCAAGGTATGAGTTGTCAGGGAAACTACTCAGAGGAAGTGAATGTATGGGATCTCTGTGCTAGCTGTTCAGCTTTTCTGTAAACCTGCTCTTAAAATAGGTAATCAGGGAAGTAGAATTCAAAGGATAAAAAGATGCTGGGCATCATTAGCTACCCCTTCAACTCCCTTTAGTTATCAACAGTTATTCTAGTGTATCATTGTCTTGTGTGCCCAGAATCTCTTTCTGAGGGAGGCTGCCCAGGTGTGCTGGCCTCCATTTGACCTTTACCTCTTCCAGAAGCTGGACTGGTCTTGGCAGGCATTCAGACACCTAGTGAAACTGAGCTGAGCGGCTCTATTAGCCTTTCTTCAGATTTTAGTATAATAGTGGACCTCCTTCATTGTATAACCTATTTTTTTGGGTTTTTTTTTTTTTTTAACCTCAGCCACTATTTGCCCTTCTCTGCATTTGCCAGTGATTTTTACCCAGCCTTTTCCCCCTGTGGAGGGGATTTTAGGTGGTCACTCTGCTAATCTAGGTTTCTGGTAGCAGTAGCTGTTTAGCAAGTCATTGTGCCCCCATTCGCACTTGTACAGAGTCAGGATGCCTAGGTATGGAGTACTTGCGATCTCATGCAAGGCCAGACAACTGTGTTCACTGGTTTTGTCCTGAGGTGTAAAGGCACAGCCTCCCCCTTAGGCACTTAAAAATTCTCATATAAGATTAAAAGATATAGTCCAATTTTCTTGTGGAGGAGTCACCTCTGCCTCCAGTATCTGCAGTTGTAGCTCTGGTCCAGGACCATTTCACCCTTGTCTTCCCTACCTCAGCTGACCAGATGTGTATAATTTCTGGACTGTCAGTTCAGTTCTGTTGACCTGTTAGTCACTATCACACCATCCTGACTCCTGTAGCTTTGTAGTAAGTGCTGAGATTGGGAAGTGGGAGTTGTTCAGCCTTGTGGCTCTTTTCTGAGATTGGGCTCATGTCCCTGTGTTTCTACATTTTAGGATGAGTTTGTCAGTTTGGAATTTTGATGGAGATTGCTCTGAATTTGTAGAGCAGTGTGTCTCTTCATGATGAAAGGTTACCACTACAGGCATGACTTCAGATTTAATTTTAATAGCTTTTTAATGTTTTTTGTATAAGGGGAAAAAATGTTGTTGAACTTGTCCTGAATTTGGGTTGAGGATGTGGGATGCCAGCTCACGCAGGGATGCAGGGCGTCCTCATGTCCTCTTGGCTTTATTCTCCCAGGAGGAGCGTTCTCGGAGTGAGCATAACCTAGTGAACATCCAGAAGACCCACGAGCGGATGCAGACGGAGAACAAGAGTGAGTGGCTGGCTTGGGAGGAAGGGGACGGTTGGGGATATGAGCTGAGCCTGGACCGTGGTGGGTAGAGTTTGTATAATAGATTTTTACGTCTACTGCATATTTCACAAGTCCTCCTCAGGCCAGAGGGCCGTGTTCCATTGTGCTGAGTGACCTAAAGTGACCCATCAGACTGGTGACCGATAGCTGCACGCCAGGGAACCTCCGTATCCCTCATCTCTGGGGACTGGGGAGTTGGTGGAATGAGGCTGCATCTAGGCAGTCTTGCCCTTCACGTGTGCAGTCACCCTGTCGGCTGAGGCCTCCTGAAGCAGAGCTCCCCCAGGCCCTGCGGCGTAGACCTCTTCACATGCACAGACGCAGTGCTGCATCGTCTGTGCCTCCTTGTGCCTGTGTTTACAGTTTCTCCGTATTACCGGACAAAGCTGCGCGGCCTCTATACCACTGCCAAGGCTGATGCAGAGGCGGAGTGCAAGTGAGTACCCCCGTGGCCCGTTGCTGCTCCCCTTCCTTGCCTGTGTGCCAGCCTGGCTGTCCTCCTGGGGAGAAGGAGAGGCCCCTGCCATGAGTTCCGTCTTCCCTAGAGCTCCCTGCTTGTCACTCTTCCCCTTTGGCTGCTACTTTGTAGCTGGCGGCCAGGCAGGCTAGGTCTCAGAGCTGCCATGTGACCTAGGGTAGTTATCATCTGAGATGCAGTTGCCTCATCATGAGAATAGAGCAAACAGTTCCCTACAGGATTGTGAACATAAGATGGGATAGTTAGTAGAAGGTGCCAGATGCCAGTATTCTGGAGACTCTTGACTGTCCCCTTTAATAAGAAATACATTCTTTACAATGGTGCAGTTATGATGATATTCACAATATTGTGTTCCTGGTACGATTCCAGGTACTTTCTGTTTTTATCTTATTTAACCCCTTCAGCACATGCCAAGGCAGCTTGTGGAGTTTCGACTGTCACACAGATGAGGAAGCCAAAGCACCAGGGATCACGTAATACATCGAAAGCCACACAAATAGCCATTAGGGAAGCCTGCTTTTGTTTTTGAGACAGAGACTCACTAAGTTACCTAGTCTGGGATTGAACTTAAAATCCCTGTCTCAGCCTCCCATCCCACTGTGCTGGGATTATAGGTGCATGCCACTACTTCTGACTGGGAAGCCTATTTTAAGGCCAGTGTTCATATTCTTTAGTACCCTGCTAGATGATATTAACAGTGCATTTCCACAGCACAAATTTATTTTATATGAATATATGTCACTGAATTGGGAGGAAAGGTACAGTTATTACATATAATAGTATATAGTTTTATGAATAGTTTTATTTATTTACTTTTTAACATAGATTGCACCCAAGGAATGAATTTTGTGACTCCCTAATGGTTTGCAACATGCAATTCAAATGACTCCCTCGCACTTGCAGGGCTGTTGTGCTAGAGTCAGTGCTCTGAGCATTGCTAATGGCCCTAGGCTCTTCTCCTCCTGTATGGCTCTCCCAGCCTCTGTCCTGGGCTTGTCGTTCTTTGTTTATTTGCCAGCATTCACTGTTCTGCAGGTCTTTGCTGGTGCTCCTGTGGGTCTGGCACCGGGCCATCTTCTTAGGTAACTTGAAGGGTGGGACTCTGCCTTCAAGGTTACAATTCAGTGAGAAGAGACACCCTAAAAAATGCAACTGCAGGAAAGAGTAGTTGATGGACCAACAGAGATGAGGGGTATCAGAAGGCCTTGGGGAAGAGGAGGGACTTGAGCTGGGCTGTGGTTGGAGAATCCTTTGGCAGAAGAGGCAGATGAGTCTGATGGCTCAGGCAGCAGGGGCTGAGTGTGCAGAGGTCCTGGAAGAAGGCCTGCAGAACATGTGTATTTGCAAGTTGAGGAACAGGCCTATCTTTCTGGGGACGGTGAAGTTAAGGCTCAAGGGTCCCCTACTCCAAGCCTCATCCTGGAGGATATCAGGAACAAGGAAAACTTACAGCAGGAAAGAAAAATATGTGTGTCAGGTTCAAGGCTCATGAGGAGCCCAGGCCCCAGATGGTGATGGAAGGGAGTGAGCCAGTGGTTGTGGGGTGGTCAGGAAGGATGGGTTCAAGAGCAGTTTCCAGGGTCAGATAAGGGGGCCAAGGAACACAGTGACATTGAGGATTCCAAAATTTCCAACTTGGACAAGGCCTGGTGCGGCTTCCTATATCATGTTGAGGTGCAGAACAGGATAAGGCTAGCTCTCAGGAAAGAGAGGCAGTGAATTCTCACTGGAGGTGTTACCTGAAACACCTTCCTCCTTTTGACTGCCCAGATCTTCCTACCTTACCTCCTCCCTGGTTGGTCACCTGGCCAGAGTCAGGCCCATTCCATTCCCCTGGACTGTAGTGCTGATGGAAGTCAGAATGACTGATTCGTACTCTCTTTTTCTCATGGTGCTCTGACATCCCACCCGGGTCTCATGCAGGCTATCCTGGCACTTCACCACTGAGCTCCATCCCCAGTGCTTCATTGGAGGGTGAATAGCAGGTCATCCTTCCCAGCCTGGATGCTGACAGAGCGGTCTCTGGGACACTGTGGCATGGACCGTCTGGCAGTGACTTACCCAGAGTTATTTACAGGCCCTGTTGGGTAAATGCCTACCTTGCAGTTCGGCCATTACTCCATTTTTTTTTGTATTCACTTCACATCCATTGAGTCAGGCCTTCTCAGCCCAATGCCATGCTGGGAGAGAGCGCAGGCAAGGCAGATGAAGTGCCAGCTTTGCCACCATATGGTGGGGAGAACCCATGTCATGAGTGTCACTGTGTGCTGGCCTGGATACTTGTGGAGTATCCTGAAAACAAGGACGTACCTGTAGAACCTGGTACAAGCCTTAAAATCAGGCCATCACTCAAATACAAGCTAAGCTGAGTGTGGCAGCACACACCTGCCTGTGGGGCAGGAGGATCACAAGTCCAAAGCAAGTCTAGGCAGCTTAGCAATTTATTAGATTCTGCCTCAAAATTAAAAATAAAAGAAGTAGGATGTAGCTTAGTGCATATTCTGAGTTTAATATTGGGGGAAAAAAGATCCACAACTGTGGCTGAGAGACCTTAAACTTATATTTAAATGTCCTGTGTAGCAAGGAGTAGGTCATTTATCTAGAGCTTATCACTGAGACATTCAGTGTCCTGTCTCTGGTCTTTGGGTCTGGAACAGTTCTGTCTGCCGTGGCCTTTGTTTGTGAATTGGTGTTTTGAAGGTTATAGGTCAGTAGCCTTACAGGATATTTCTGATGTTTCCCAAGCACTGGAATCAGGTTTTACACTTGAGCCAATAGTGGCAGGGCTGTCGCACTGTCCTTGGTGCAGTCTATCAGAAAGTCTAAGACTCTCTTTGTCCCGTTAAGGGGATATCCTCTGGTTTGTCCAGTGTTAGATTATTGTTGCTTTCTACTGTGTAATCACTAAGTCTCCCAACACTTGCCACTGACCCCTGCCCTCAGTACTGGAGAGAGAACCCAAGGTCTTTGCAGTTACACCCCAGCCCTTTTTTATTTTGAGACAGTCTCATTAAATTGCCCAAGCTGGGCTTGAATTTGTAAACCTTCTGCCTCATCCTCCCAGAGTGTGGATGACAGGTGCATGCCCAAGTTCCATTTGTAAGCTGTAAGTATGTTGTAGGGAGATATTTTGAGACTATGTAAATATTTTGTTTTGCATCAAACCCATTACTTTTAGCGTCCATTCATGATTCTTGGCCTGAAACAGTTGAGTGTTTTTAAAAGTTCCTCACGAGATTCTCATGTCCCTCTAGAGGTGAGTCACTCTTTTCATACTGCACAAAGGGCAACTTTGGAAATGCTCCTTTAGCTCCCTGCCGTGGCACACACCTGTAATCTTAAGGCATTACTTGTGAGGCTGAGGTAAGAGGATCACGAGTTTGAGGCCAGCCTGGACGACATAGTAGGACCCTGTGTCAAAACAACAAAAAGACTGTGCTCTTCATAGGGCATCAGCAGCATGTGTAAGCCCTTCAGAGTTCCTGCCTGATTTGCCTTCCCGGGTGGCTGATTGCGTGTGTCCCTCCCCTGCCCTGTGTTGGTGTCACCTGCGCCTTCTCCTTTGTCTTGGTCTCTGCCTGTGAGCTTCACGACGGTCACACCCTCTGGGCCCCCAACTTGCCTTGTGCTAGGTTCTTATGTGAATTACCATTAGATTTGAAGGCCTTTATCCCACAGAGGCTGTATATATATGTGCATGTGTGGGTATGTGCATGCGTGCATATGTGATTCTGGGATTTGAGCCTTGGGCCTCATGCATATTAAGCAAGCACTCTACCAGCCCTTTTTTATTTTTAATTTTGAAATGGCCACACCTATATGGTATCTTTTTAAAAATATGGTGAATATTTTAAAAAGTTATAACTATAGAAAACACATTGGCAGTAACCTCAGAATAGTCCTCCTTGCGTGGAATACACTTAGCCCATCATTCTCGGCCATATGTCATTTACTCTAATAAAGTTTTTTAAAATTTAAGTATTTGCTGTGTTTTTGATTACTCCTTATATGTTGTCCATGCTGGCCTTGAACACATACCCACAGTCCTTCCACCTATGCCTCTTGGGCTGGGATTACAGGCATATGCCATCATAAGCAGCCTAAAGCTTTGCTGGAGGAATAGCCTGGGATTTACCATGAGAAGGGGGAATAAAAATCCTTACTCTAGTCGCTGTTGAAATATTCTCTGGGGAGATCCCCCAAGACCTAGGTTTAAGAAACTTGCCTTAGGCAAATATTTGTGATGGCACTTGCTGGGTTTCTTGGGTCCTTGCTACGCTGGAATTCCTAAAAGCTGACATACAGAGCTCCCGGGGCTGTGGGTCCGTGCCAGGGACTGTATGTGGCTGCAGTCTTGTAAGGATGAGCTCCCTTGTAAGGATGAGCTGCAGCAGCATTTCTGCAGGATCAGAGGCACTCTTGTGTCCAGCTTAGCTATCCAGGATCCTGCTCTCTTAAGGTAGTTGGTCTCTTGCCTGTATGCTTTTTTGGGCAGGACCTTGCTCTGTATTGCAGACTGGTCCTGAACTCACTATGAAGCCTAAGTTGGCCTGAACCCAGCAGTCTTCCGAGTGTTGGGATTCTAGGTATGTGCCACCACACCTATAATATGTGGTGCTGGGGAATCAACCCAGGGCCTTGCCCATGGGCAAGTGCTTTAACTGCCAAGCTACGCCCCAGTCACTTTTTATGCTTTTAAGTTGGAAAAACGGCACTGGGATATCCCTGAATGGTAGACACTTTTCTAACAGGCACAACACTTGGAGTCTGGTCATGGGCACCACAAAACTACGACAGAAAAAGACAAAAAAACCCCACATATTACAGTCAAAGGTTACTTACATTCTGAGATGAGTGCCCTCAGGCAATCTTATTTTTTTCTTTTCTTTTTTTATTTTTGTGATACTGAGGATCGAATCCATGACCTTCAAGTGAACTACATCCTCAGCCCATGTTTTATTTTTGATTTTTGAGACAGGTTCTCACCAAGTTGTTAAGTTGTCCAGGATGTGCTTTACCTTGTGATCTTCCTGCCTAAGCCTCCCAGAGTGCTGGGATACCAGGTCTGTAGTGTGGGGTTCAGCTCAATCTCTTCATCATGTGAACATCTTACACTAACCTCCGTGCTGTAGGGCATCACTCAGCCACTTGAGGATGCAGTGCAGAGACGGTGTGAGCACAGGGACCGTGTTGCTGCTGACTTCACAGTGTGTTTACAGTCCACATTCTCACCATCACAAGTATAGTGGTAAGCCGGCCCATTGGTGCAGACCTGTAATCCCAGCACTCTTGAGAGGCTGAGGCAGGAGGACAGCATGGCAAATTTAAGCCTAGCCTGGGCAATTTAGCAAGACCCTGTCTAACAATCAGACAAAATGGGCTAGGGATGGGATGTAGCTCAGTGTGAGGGCATTGGGCTCGATGGGCACTACTACAAGAAAGTAAGTAAACAAGAAAAATAGTAAATACTAAAGGCTAAAGGCATGGCTCATTGTTCAGATACTTGTCCAGCATGCCAAGCCCCTGGGTTCTATTTCTCAGCAACACATAAAGGTCACCTGGGTGTGGTGGCACATACCTGTAATCCCAGCACTTGGGAGGCTGAGGCAGGAGGATTGCCATGAGTTTGAGGCCAGCCTGGACTACATAGTGAGCTCAGGACCAGCCTGGACAAAGTAAGACCCTGCCTCAAAAACAAACAAACAAACAAACAAAAAACCCTAAACCAGGAAGAGTCATTCACTGTCCTTTTGCACTCTCTGCTGTACATAACTGTATACTTGTGTGCACTCTGCTCTTTTAAGACTGGCAGTATAGTAGATTCATTTATACCCAAATCACCATAAACATTTAATATATTGCCTAACTTTAAAATGGTTTTGAGCCATTAGACTAGATAGTAGTTTAGCAGGTCCAATAAAGTCTCTTGGGGCTCCTGTCATATGTGCAGCCTGTCATTGACTGGGTTTTCCTTGTACAGTAAATGGCTGTCCTGGTGCCTTTATTTCCAACGGTAGGATTTGGTTTCAAAAATCTACAGACATCAGTAGTAAAGAAAGCCTATTCCTCATGTTCACTTAGCCTGTTCTGTCCCTTCCCTACCCTCAGCATCCTCCGGAAGGCCCTGGACAAGATCGCTGAGATCAAGTCTCTGTTGGAAGAGCGGAGAATTGGTAAGGAGAAGAGGATGTGTGGGCAGGGCACCGCTTGACCAGGCTCAGGGAGGGCTCCTGAGAGCAGCAGCCATGCCTTCCTCAGGGGGAGCCTGTGACACTCATGGCAAGGCCATGTCGCTCCATAGTGATGCATGTTTCTAAAAGGGGTTCGCAGGCCGGGTTTCTCTAGGTCTCCTCCAGGACACAGGTGTCAATCCTAAGCCTCACATTCCTGTCACCCTCTATGGCCAAGGCTGGTCTCGTCCTCCTCCTCCTCACTGTTTTTTGCTAGGGTGATAACCTGGGCATGGCCAAGTCCCTCTGCCTTAAAGCCAGCTCAGTGGGGCATCCCTGTCAAACGCTGGCCTCTCGAGCCCTTCAGAATCTAGTGCCTTTGCTTTCTTGCCTCTGCCTCTGCGGGCAGACTCTACACACGTTGGTGCTGCCCCATTGCAATTTTTATTTATTTGTTTATTTATTTTAGTTGAGGGATGTGTTAAGCCATACATGAGAGGCTAAGGGATCCCACTGGCTGGATTGTTTCTCAACTTTTGATTGAATTATAAGCATATCAATAGAAAAGTACACACAAATGTACAGCTCAATGAAATTCTCACTTACTCAGCCCTTACATAACAATGACTCAGATCAAGAAAGCGGGATGCAGTGGTGCACACCTGTAAACTCTGCCGTCTGGGAGGCTGGCAGGGGGACCACAACATCAAGGCCACCACGGGCAACGTAGCAAGATCCCATACCAAAATAAAATGTGCTCAGGTGTAGAGCACTTTCCTAGCATTAAAAAAGAAAAGAAAAAAAGGCCCAAGCAGTTCCCTTCTTGAAGGATATTCCTTGTGCTGACATCTTGGCAGTCCGAGAGTTTAGCTTCCCAGTCCCCAAACTTGGATGTCTAATGGAAGGAGCAGGGACAGTGCTGAGCTCCCCAGGGCCTATGGGAAGATAGGAGTTCCCCACTGAGCTTGGACAGCATGGAGATGGGTTGCTAGGGCAGGCCTGCTAAGTTGGGTTTCCTTTCTCCCCGCAGCGGCCAAGATCGCAGGTCTCTACAATGACTCGGAGCCCCCACGAAAGACCATGCGCCGAGGGGTGCTGATGACGCTGCTGCAGCAGTCAGCCATGACCCTGCCCCTGTGGATTGGAAAGCCTGGTGACAAGTGAGGCACAGCTGGCAAGGGGGGAAGGGCCGGGTTGAGGGGCTGGACTGACACTGATTCTGCTCTCAGGCCCCCACCTCTCTGTGGGGCCATTCCAGCCTCAGGGGACTATGTGGCCAAGCCAGGAGACAAGGTGGCTGCGCGCGTAAAGGCTGTGGATGGGGATGAGCAGTGGATCCTGGCCGAAGTGGTCAGTTACAGCCACGCCACCAACAAGTGAGTGCCGCCCGGCCCCGCTGGCTGTGTTCTTGCCACACTTGCTTCAGCTGACACTTTTCCGTGTCTGCAAATGGGAGACTGCCTTCCCCAGAGAGCGGCAGGTGCTGTGTGTGACACAGGGTGGCGTGTGGGGCATCCCAGTCCTTTGGCCTTCTCTCTCCCTGCTCATATTCCTCCGTGCTCCCTGACGTGGCCTGTGTCCCTGTGGCGTCCAGCCCTTTCCTTCTGTCTGCCCACAGGTATGAAGTTGATGACATTGACGAAGAAGGCAAAGAGTGAGTACCCTAGTGGGGCGGGCAGCCAGTCTTCCCGACAGGCGTCTTTCCGGCCATGGGCTGACACGGTCTTCTTCCAGGAGACACACCTTGAGCCGCCGGCGGATCATCCCGCTGCCCCAGTGGAAAGCCAACCCTGAGACAGACCCCGAGGCCTTGTTCCAGAAGGAGCAGCTTGTGTTGGCCCTGTATCCACAGACGACCTGCTTCTACCGTGCCCTGATTCATACACCACCGCAGCGGGTGAGGCACCATCAGCGAGAGGCCTTGCGTGACACCCAGAACCTACACAGGCCATAGTGTCATCCTTCTTTATCACACACACATAGCCCTTTCCCTTCTCTCATGGAATTGGAGCGCCGAGGCCCTGAGGTCCCTATTTTGCCTACCTGTGTGGGTCCTGTGATTCCCTCCTGCCCAGGCTTAGAGTCTTTCCCAGCCTAAATGGGAAACCTGCTGTGCCTTCCTCGTCACCTTGACTCTGCCAGCTGGAGGAGATGGAGCATGATTGGACAAAAGGATCCAGATCCCTGACCTGCTGCTTTCCCAAGTGATTAGGCCAAAACTGACACATTACATGGGTCACCTATTCCGTGATACAGCCTGAAAGCTGTCTTGCGTCTTCTGCTAGGATCCCAGCCTGCTCTGGGTTGTCCTTCACCCCTTTACCACAGATTCCCTGCAGTTCTGGCCCAGCTTTGTGGTGTGTGTGTCCCTCCTCCCTGTTCTCTATCCCCTGTCATTGACCCCTTGTACTAGGGTGAGGATCCATGCCCCTTGACTCCAGAGTGGAAGACAGGGCAGGGGAAGCTGGGAGCCAATGCCGTGGGGTCCTTTGTTAGGTTAGGCTGTGGGTCTAGGAGGATGCTGGCCAATCCCAGAGCCTCTAACCGGCTTGCCTCTCTGCGTTGCTCCAGCCCCAGGATGACTACTCTGTCCTGTTTGAAGACACCTCCTATGCGGATGGTTACTCCCCTCCCCTCAATGTGGCCCAGAGGTATGTGGTGGCTTGTAAGGAGCCAAAGAAAAAATGAAGCTGACCGATGAGTAGTTGGCCCGTTCCCTCTGTCTTCACAGGACGAGGCAACAAAGGATTTTATTTGATGAAATAAACTCACCCTTTCTCCCATGTCTCTTCAGCCTCACTTTCCCCGGCCAAGACAGCCTTTCTCCCATGTCTCCCCACCTCCTCTTTCCCTGGCCAAGACAGGGCAGGGGTATTCTGGGAGCACAGTGGGGCGAAGCCCTATCTGGTCCCAGGTGGACATATCCTCTCAGCTCCCATTTCCTCTGGCTGCCAGCAGAGGCCTGTGTTGAGCTCATCGTATTTTATTCCCAAGGTCACAGGTCAGACCTGTTACAGCATCCCCTCAGGTTGAGTCCCCATTTCACCACTCAGAGCTGCCAGCGGAAGTGCACTTTGCTGCCTGCCATCTTCTCAGCATAGTGGGCATCAAAGCGCTCATTCTGGGCCACAGTGAAGGTGCTTTTCCAGTCCCCCGCAGTGCCTGGGAGGGACAGAGGGAGGCTGCAGTTTTCCTGGAGAGGAGGCCCTGGTGTCTGGGGCTAGACTCTGGAGGCTGCATGCACCTTGCCCTCTCCAAACTCCCACCCTGGCTGGCCCCATACCTTTCCTCATGAACGGGGAAACATTGTGGTCCATGACGTGTTCGGGTAAGGTGGTGTAGTTGGCCATGGGGTTCTTTTTCATCTCCTTGAAGGACGTGTGCTTCACAATGAGATCCACTGTCTCCTCTGGCAGGGGGCGTCCTATAAACTCCAGGATCTTCTGAATCTCCCTTTTGGGGTTCTGGAGAAACAGAAGGGCTCTTTGGTGGAGGTTTGGGTTGTTCATGAAGCAAATACAAGCAGTCCTCCACTGACTTCACAGGACAGGAGCCACTTCCCCTGGAAACCTCCCGAATGTTCCCTGTGACTCTGAATGAGTTGTTTGTCTCCTCATGGAAGAGCATGAGGAAGGTCTCCTTTATTCTGTGTGCATCAGGCCTGCTGTGCGCACCACAGGGCAGGGGGAAGCAGTAGCTGGTCAGTGACCGTGGGTGTAGCTCACACAGCCTTTGGAGATAACTGGCACTGTCCAGAGTTGTCCTGGACAGCGCTGCAGTTGAGCAGGAGAGCAGGTGGGGATCCTGGGCTCGGGGGGCTGCCCTGGGGAGGGGACTGTGAAGGTCTCAGCAGGTCCTCGTGAGGTTCCTGCCTGCCCCCAGTTGGGCCATGGAGGAGGTGGTCACAGGTGGTCTTACCTCCTTCAGGTCCTCATAGAAGAGGTAGAGAACAGGGTGGGTGTGGCTCAGCTCCCACCATTCCTGCACATGCTGGTACCAGGACCCATAGGATACTGGGGATGGGAACAAGGCAGCAGCACAAGGCATCAATATCTGCTGACCACCCCCTCAGCACCAGCCCCTTCCTGTGGAGTCAGACCCACCTTCCCCATCCATGAACTTCTCCAGGAAGCTGTCCCATGTGCCAGGCTCCGGGTGTACCTTGGCCATGAGATAGAAGTAATAAAAGGAGACGGCCACGTCCTTTGCATTGCGGGCGACATAGATTACCTGCAGGGACAATAGGCAAAATGCCTTGAGCCGTCACCACACTGCCGGGCCCACTTGAGCCCTCCTGCTCATCTGCCCTTCTGTCGTAGTTCCAGGCAGCTGCAGGGTGATGACATCTTGTCATGACAGACAAAGGAGGTCCGAGCTGGCAGGCCATATTATGGAGTGGGTACGACGGAGCAGCAGTTTTCACCCCAGTTCCATGCCAGAGCCATGCTTGTCCCTGAGAGCTAATTTAGATTTGGAACCCAGTAACCTGGCATGCTGCATGCCGCCGGCTCTGCTGAGCTGTAATGACCTCAAATCCATTTTCCCTGGTCTGTACTAGTAAGCCTCATGTTCCTGACGAAGTAACGAGTACCCGGCGTCCCCTCCTGACATAAGATAATGCTCAGGGAAACTCCGGGCAGAGCAGAAACAAGGTGGCCTCCCCTGCCACTCACCTTCACCTTCTGATCCCACAGGGACTGGGGGATCAGGGACACCGGCAAATGTGTCTTGATCAGTCGTGGGGCTGATGTCTCTTTCAGAGTATCGAGCCCTAAAAGTGTGGCAGGGGAAGGGCTGGTGAGCTGGAGCCAGGTCATACTCCCGCCCCCCCCCCCACCCCCCACTTGCCCACAGGCTCCACGACACACCTGAGGGAACTCCTGGGAATCTAAACTCGAGGAACGGGACCCGTGTAATGATGGGGGCCCGGTGGCACTTCTGTGTGTCGCCTCCCTGGTAGATCATGTCCAGTATCTCACTCACCCACGTGGTGCCTGGAAGGGAGGGAATCAGTGAGCAGGGCTGCGGCTGGACCTGCTCACCAGGCAGGGGCTGCACCCGGCAGGGGCCTCCATGCTTACCAGATTTGGGGTAGGTGCTGATGAGCAGGTCATCCGGCCAGGCCTGGAAGCTGTGCAGTGACTCCACCGCCTCCGCAAAGTACTTGATGAGGGGGACGCCCTTCACGTACTTGAGCGGTGGACGGGAACTGTCCTGGACCAGCTCCATGCTGCCACCTCCGGGTTCCCTTAATACTAGCAAGACACCATCAGGAGAAACCCGCAGACATAAAAGACCCTGCAGCTGGGAGGATGAGCCTCTTGCCCAAGTGCCCCAGGCAGGCAGGTGGTAGCGCTGGGGTGGGACGGGAAGGCAGATGTTCCCAGACCTGTGTCTCACCTGCAGGGCTTTGTAGGTACCCAGACCCTGTGGCACCCTCTGTGGTAGGGCTCAGAACCCAGGATTTTGAAGGTTTTTTAGCAGAGTCCATTGGGTGCTTGACACATTTCTCTGGTCCTGCTCTTTCTGCCTGACAGCTGGCTTTATATTAAAATTTTCTGCTAGAGGCACAGCTTGTACCTATGAACTTCTCTCCATGCTGGTCGCCTTCAAGAGATCCCTGAGTCTTATGGGGAAGCCTGCCAGGCCACGGCAGCCTGAGACCCCGCTGCCCAGCCACAGGGCGCCTGGCTCCGTGAGAAACAACCAAGTAACTACTTGTTTGGGGGTCAGAATCTGAACGGGATTGAGCAAAATGCTGACGACTCACTGAAAGAGAAGTGGAGACAAAATGGAGCTGTCTGTCTGACATAGGACGTCTGTGGGGAAGGTGCAAGGCGAGAGAGGCCACAACCACGGGTGAAGCGGGTCTGATTGAGCCATGGCAGCTGGCCTGCCCTTGGAGAACGTGGTTATTCAGAGCTGGCAAGGGCGACAGTGCTCTGACCCAGCCTCACCGACCCTGGCACTTACCAGATCTCTTAGGATCCTAGCCTTTGGGCTCCCGGGGTACCGTAGCTTAGTGTGGGTGCAGCACGCGCAGGTACAGAGCTGCTTTCTGACCTGAAGTTTTCCTAGGTCCAAAGTGGGAGGGATGAAGAGCCAGTGCTAGGACTGGCTGTCTTCTGAGGAAAAGGGTGGGGCTTAGGTGTGTCCCTCTCTCTTTTTATTTTTTTCCCCCTAAGCTTAGCACCCCAGCTGGAACCAAGTTTATATGGGTCTGAAGCCCCGGAGGTGGCTTTAGCATGCAGAAACCAAGGGACTGACAGTATGAACGATAAAAGAGCCCACTGGTGGGTAGTTTTGATTTCTTTTTGAGCGGAGTCTGGCTCCTGACAAGCACCCTACCCCAGTCCAAACTTCCACCCACGTAGGGCAGATCAACGAAAGACCTTTTATTGACACAGTTGAGGGAGGGGCGGGGAGGGGACAGTTGGGGACTGGGCCCACTCACCTTCTAGTGGCTTCAGGCCAGACATGTCTTGACCATTAACTAAGACACCAGGGGTTAATGCTGGTGTAAGCAATAGACATTCCAGAACCTGCTGGCTGTGATGACAGGGCCAGCCCAGGGTGATGTGGGCAGGGGGAAGGGCCGGGGGAAGAGCAGAACAGGGCACAGAGGGCTCTTTTGGCGGCACAGGAGAGGAAAGAATGAGGGCACTGGAGTCCAGTATCCATGAGGGAGGCCCCTGCCTCCTACCCCACTGTGAGCTCTTGCAGCAGCACTCATGACTAGAGGGACAGTGGCCTTCAGAAGTTGTTTTTCTTTCCCTGGACTTGGAAGAGGGAGACCAGAGAGGAAGAGGCTGGGGCTGGGACGACCAGAGGACCTGCAGAGCGGCAGCACCCCTCCTCCTCCTTGGCCCCTGTCTTTAAGGTTTGGGTTTAAATCCAAGGTAAAACTGGCCACTTGAGGTGGGAGGCTGCCACAGGTGCCGTTCTCCAGTGCCACCAAAGAACTATGTGACCTCAGACACATGCTAGGAGAAGTGAGGCACAGGTTTTGTAGGAGAGAGGCTGGTCACGTGGTCAAAGCAGCAGGCCCTATCCTGCCACTGTTCCCTGAATGAAGGCTTCCCCACAAACAGATGTTCCCCCAACTTAGGTTTTATAATTGTACTCAAGTAAAAGCTACCCAAGCTGCCAGGAGGACAGGAAGGGAACCAGGGTAGACTTGGAGATCCTGAGGATCAGGGTCCAGCATGTCTGTCCAGTATTTCTGTGGAGACAAAGAGTTGGTGGTACAGCCTAGGAATGGGGGGCTAGCCTAGTTCGGGGCTAGAGCTGCTTCAGTCCAGGCTCTTGTTTTCCTCGTAGTAGTCTTTGGATCTGGTCTCCTTGGAGCAGTCAGTTATTACAGCTACCAGCGATGCAGTTGTTAGGACATGATACAGAGCTAACATCTCAGTACCTCTCTGGCCTAGGCCCTTGTGCCAAGATGAGGACTCAGGTCCCTGGCCTGGACCGAACCACTGAGCATTTTCTGCCAGAGCTGGATCAGGCTGGGGAAGTGGGACCAGATTCACCTAGGGCCCTGGAGGAGCAGGTGCTCTGGATCCTACCACAGGAGCTCCTTGTAGGCAGTGGTCCCTACATCCCACGGAGTGGACCTGTACTGGTCTGTGACCTTGGAAGGACCAAGTGGCTGAGAGAGGTAAGCGAAGCTCTACCTCCAGTCAGCATGCCCTTGCTAGGTTCTATTGCTGCTGCTGATCTACAGTAGGTGAATGGTCTTCAATTAAACCAGTTCGTAGTGTCAGAAAGGTTGGGGATCTTGGGGACTGCCTTAGGGGACAGTCAGAGAGGAGGCAACGCAGGGCCCCTCTTTGTCCTATAAGAAGTAGCAAGCAGGCAAGAAAAACAGGGAGTCACTTAAATGTACTGAGTGCTCAACAGAAGCCAGCCACTATCTGATAATACGTTAAATATTTATTGTCATTTGCACAGAACCCTGTGCTAGAAAAGAACTGCCCTCTGGAGTTTAGCGCAAAGGGGAGAGTGGTGTTAGCAGAGCCGAGGAAGCACAGTGTGTGAGGCAGTAACTATGGAAGGGGAAAGAGGATCAAAGTGCAATGTGCAAGTACGTCGATTTCTCAAGCTGACTGTTATTGTGTACAGGATATCCATGCTAATAAGAGAATGTTTAAAAAGTTGGGGGGCAGGGAAAGGAGGAGGGAAACACACAAGAAAAATCTGCTATTTCAGATGGAGAGCCAGGGAAGGGCTTCCTGAGGTGGCTTGTTGCCAACTCTGGAAGTCTCTAGAGCAGCAGCCCCCAACTTTTCAGCAGTAGAGACCAATTTGGTGGAAAACAGTTTGGGGTGGGCAGGAATGGGGAGAATGGCGCTAGCATCACCTCCTCAGCTTCACCTCAGATTATCAGGCTTTAGAGTCTCACAAGGAGCGCTCAACCTAGATCCCTACTAGGTCCCTGTATGTGCAGTCCACAGTGGGGTTTGAGACTAAGACAGCACCTGATCTGACAGGAGAAGGAGCTCAGGTGGTAACGAAGATTATGGGCAGTGGCTGTAAAGACAGATGATGCTCTTTGGTGGGTAATAGCCATTCCTTATAGGCCATGGACCAATACCGTTCAGTAGCTGGGGGGTGGTGGGAACCCTTGGTCTTGGAAACAGCCTTTCCAACACAAGTAGCCTAAAGGTTTTGCCTCTGCTTCCTGGCACCGTGAAGTCTCTTGCAGCACCACTCATGGTTGGAGGATGAACAGTCCTTCTCTGAGCTTGCAGGGTCCTCCCCTCCCAGAGTCACCCAGAGGCAGGATCTCAGAGAGCCAGAGAACACGGAGGGAGAGCAAACACCCTTTCTCCTTGAATTGTGCTTACAGCATGGACTACAGAGTCCAATTGAGTGCTAAAGTTGGAAAGGATCCTATTCACGAATACTGGTCTCTTGAGTGTCCAAAGAACTGTGTGACCGCAGGTGCATGCTGGGAAAAGGGAGGCAGAGGGCAGAGAACCTGGTCACATCATCGGACAGTGGTCCCTCCTACGCTCCCTCATCTAGACCTCTCACACATGCCCCAAGGTACTCTGCGTAGAATTGTACTGTACTCCCAGACCAGAGTAGGAGCATAGAAAACAACAGGACAGATCTGGGGATGCCCACGACCAGATCTCCAACATATTTATTCTGTGGTCCTGTGGAGACCAGTGAGTTAGATGCCAGCAGCCAAGGAATGGCAGAGGTAGTGGGGCTGGGGCCAGAGCTGTTACAGCTGTTCTCATTCTGAGATAGCATCTTCCTCAGTGGCCTTTGAGCATGGCCAGATGAGGTCCCCACAAAGTGTCAAGTTCTTACAGCTACCAAGGGCACAGTTGTAGATGACGGACTCAGCACCTGAAGCTGCCTTCAGTCTAGGGCCCGGGTGCCAAGGTGAAGACTCCTCTGCCCTGGTCTGGACTACACCCCTGGGCACTCTCCCTAGCACTAGACTGGGTTGGGGAAGAGGGAACAGATGTACTGCACTGTCAATCTGGATATGTCAACTTAATTGGATTAAGAATCGCCTAGCAGTGTAGTAGCTACACTCCTGCGTGTGTTGAGTGGGTGATGAAAGTGTGACCTTCCAGATTATATATGACCTCCCACTTATCCTTCTCTGACACGCTTTCCCTGCTCTGCTTCCTGGCTGCCCTGAACTAAGCATCCTTGCCCCACCACACCGTCCTCCCGGGAGGTTTGACTTCGGAAGCTGCCAATAGTGTACTGAACTTCCTGAAACTGTGAGCTGAATCAAACCTTTCTCCTTTTAAGCTGTGGTGTTGGATATTGTGTCTCAGTGAGAGGAAAGCTAATACAAGAAATTGGTACTGAAGTTGTAGGCTCATGGCAATGAGTGAAGCAGACCGTGTTCATCCCAGCAGGACAGCCTTTCTGTAGAGATGCTTCACCCACTCTCTTCCCTCGGAAGCAGGATACGGACTGTGAGGGAGAAAGGGACAACAACCAAAAAGAAATACCCCAAGTGTCCATGTGCAGATGGCTTCTGGGGAAGGGAGAACAGTTCCTTTTCAGATAAGGGACCCGACCAAAGGCTTCAGTAGCACCTTCCAACAGTGTGATGACACAGAGACGGAGAAAGGGCAGCAGAAGCTATGCAAATGCTGACAGTCAGCGTACTAGTCAGAAATAGATGTAAAACCTATTTTCCAATCTTAAATCTGAAGCTCCCTCTTCCCTCTGACAGTTCCCATGGTTCACAGAGACAAGTCAGAGACACAGACACTTTGAAAGGAATTATTCCTACCTTCTTCCCCAAAAGCTGGCTTTGAATAATCTTCTTCTGTGTTACCACCTTGAGTGGCCACCCTAGATTTGGAGCTGATGAGAGACTGGCATTAGCTGGTAAACAGTTCTGATGACCCAGATGGGACATCATTCCTAACTCCAAGGAGCCATGGGCCCCGCAGTTTTCTACAGGGACAGCAATCTTTTAGGAAGAACTGGATGCGTGAGACAAGATAACCCCACAGACCAAATACAGGAAAGTTCCAGCAGCTTCCAGGGTCATCTACTTACCCTGAGAATTCACCATTATTTTCCAATTATGGCATCATTTTTCATTAGTGTCACTGGTAAAAGGCAACAGGTTTTGCTGGCTTGGCTGATGAGCCCAGACAGGTGGCCCACCAGGAAGGACCTCAAGGATTCTCTAGTGTTTTGACCTGCTCTTCAGGTCATTCTGACACAGTGTCATCTGGGTGAGATGATTCTCACCATCTGGGTCAACTTTAGCCATCTGATTTGGGGCACTGATTGATATAAAGACAGACTCTGAAGCATCAAATACTTCAGGAAAATGTCGGGTTGGGTTTAGTGCCCGTTCGGCTAATCTAGCTTGTCCTTCCTTTCTTTTTTGTAACTAATTTTATTTTTTTATACAGTCTAAAAACTAAGGTCACAGAAGCAACAAGGGCCTTTTTTTGTCACCACAAAAATGCAAGCAAAATGGAATTTTCCTCTTTAAGAACAAGAGGTGTGGCTGGAGGAACAAAGGTTTGAGTGCTTGTCTAGCAAGCATAAAGACCAAAGTTTAATTCGCCAGCACCACAGAAGCTGGGCATGGTGGTGGCACCTGTAATCCCAGCACTCAGGAGGCGGAGACAGGATTGCTGTAAATTAAAGGTCAGCCTGGACTACTTAATGAGTTCAGGACCAGCCTGGACTACAGAGTGAGACTCTGTCTTAAAAACAAACAAACAAAAAACAAACAAAAAAACCAAAACAAAATAAATTAAAGAACAAGGGGTGTGTTCTTAGTCTGGCTTTTAGGCTTGGAATTGGTTTTAAATATAATCCCAATAGCTTTAGAGGGCCTCATCCTTCCTCTCCGCTTCCCATCAGGACTTCTAGAGCCATTGTGCCATCTGACAAGGAAGTTTGGATTGGAAGCCTTCCCAGAGGTTAACGAGCCTGGAATGTATTTTTGAGGATTTTCTTGTCATGTCCTCCCAAGTGAGAAGTGTTCCACAGGTTACTCAACCACAGGCCCTGGAGGTCAAAGTCTGGTGTGCTGTAAACAGAGCTAAGTGTGACAAAGCACTGTTTGCCTGTATAGTAGGAGTTGACACCTAGTTTCTGGTGCCATAAATGGCCTACCCTTCCCAAAGAGTGCTAACACCTGTAAACCAGACCGGATGATGCAGGTCTGTGCAACCTCAGTACTTCAGGAGGCTGAGGCAGGAGGATCAGAAGAGCTCAGCCCAGGCCACTTGGCAACTTAGCCAGACCCTGTGTCAAATAAATTTTAAAAAGGGGGAGGGTTGGGGATGTGCCTCAAAGTGGAGATCTTTTGTCCAATCTGCAGTGCTAAAGAAAAAGAAAACCTGGGATAAATTCAGGCAAAAGAGAAAACAGGGATTTCAAATAGATAAATGTGTGGTGGGCTGTTATGTAAATTGCCTTATCATGCTGCCATGCTGGGCGTGCAGACTGAGAAGTATCACTCAGAAACTGATACTATAAAGATGAATAAACCTGATAATTTTTTGTCTGTCTCATGCATAAATATGTATGTGTATGGTGCATGTTAGATATGTTTGTGTGCTTATGAGTTGCCCAAATGGTATCAGATTGATTTGAGAGGTGTAAGAATGCTCATTAGGACTTCCATTCAAGATGGCGGATGAGTAACAGCACTGCACAATGTCTCCTCATCGACTCACTTAAAAAGTCAAGAATTTAGTTAGAAAAAGCATGTTTGGTGTAGCTAGGAAAGAGAGGAGCATCCCCAACAACTGAAAGGCAGCCAGTGGGAGGCCAGAAATTATGAAGGATCATTGAAAACAGAAAAAAAAAATTCCCATGGCCCAGGAAGCCACTGCAGCCTGCTGCTAATGGCTGGAGCCGCAGGCAGCTGCGGACGGAGGAAAGCTCACAGGGACCTGAACATCTGACGGAGCTGGGAGAGGGCAGAGCACCCCGACAATGGACACGAGGCTGCGGGTGGGTCAGAAATCCTGAAGTCACATCGGAAGAGGAGGAAAGAAGCAGCCGACTTGGCGCGGCCCCAAGCTGCTGGTATCCACAGACCAGACAGAGGAAGGTCCGGAGCCAGAACCTCAGCCCGAGGTAAGCATGGATCAGAAGTGGGAATTGTCAGCAGCTGGTGGCCCCAGCCTCCAAAACACCAACCCACGGGTGTGTGTACTACAAACGCAGTGTGCGCTCCCTCTAGAAAAGGCCCCGGGATCCCAGATCAGAAACAGGGCTCAGCTGCTGTCACAGGCAGTGATGTAAGCAGGCGCCATTTTAAATAGAAGGAAAATAAAAGCCCAAGACTGAACCCTTTAGAGTAAAAGAAGGCTCAGAAGAGCACACCAGGGCCTTAGGGCCACCCTTAAATAGCGCCTAGTGGCACTGGTACAAGCGGCAGAGAGAGGAGAAAAGGGGAAAAGGCTGCTGATCCCCTGAACGGCTAAGGGCGCCTCTGCTCCGAGGGTGGAGAGCCCTGCTGTGGGGGAGGGAAGCCAGGACAGACGGAGAGCTGTGCTGAGTGGACCAAGGGGAACAAGACACCTCAAAAAGGGGGATCATCATCCTGTTCCTCTGTCACGCACCAGAGGCTTCCGGTTCACCACTGCTCTGCATGCCAGAGTCATCTAGGACCAGGAAGTCCATTGCCTGTCCATCCTGTGAGCCAGAGGCTTCCAGAGGCTTCCAGGGAATTACATCACCCTGTCAATCCTGAGCCCCAGAGGCTTCCAGAGGCATCTAGGACTGGGAATTCCATCGCCCTGTCTGTCCCTTGGGCCAGAGGATTCCAGAGGCATCTAGGACTGGGCCTTCACCAAACCCTTCTTTCCTATGTACCAGAGACAGCCAGAGATAGCAGAGCCATGGGGAAATGGGGTAACAAATCTACAAAAAGACCTGACACTCCAGAAGATGGTACCAGGGATATTGAAATTGCAGAATCCAAAGGTGAAAAGGGCAAAAATGATGGTAACTTCTGGGCCCAGAAACTCAGTGAATTAAAGCAGGAAAAGATGCAGGAAATAAAACAGACAGTGCAAGAGCTACACCAACGCATAGCTAAGGAATAGGAAGCTGAGTTAGAGTGGTAACTTAAGTGAAATGACTTAGGTGCAGAAGATTAATATGTTAAACACTGTATGGTTTCTCTGACTTGGAAAACCCAGAACACAGACATTCTTTGGAACTACATGAAGTGATAGCAGAGTTGGGGGAACGGATAAGGAGGGGGTGGAAGGGTAGAAAATGGGAAGGGATTGTAAAGTCGATATGATACATATGTGTATGAAACATCCAAATTCATTATAAATACTATGAATTAATTTGTATATCAATAAAAATAGTGGAAAAAAGAATGCTCATTAATTAATCAAAAAAGGAGGGTTTAAGCTGTTAAAATGTATTCTGTCTTTGCTGACCAATCAGGACTGTAGTGCCATAATGTGCTTTGTCTGCTAGTTTGTGTGTGTGCATGTGTGTTTTTTGAGACAGGGTCTTGTTCTGTAGTCCAGGCTGGTCCCAAACTCACTATGAAGCCCAGTTTGGCCTCAAACTCACGGTAATCCTCCTTCCTCAGTCTCCCAAGTGCTGGGATTACAGGCGTGTGCCACCATGTCCAGCTCTGGAGCTGGAACCTGGGGGGGTTCATATGTCCTAGGAAAGAGCTCTGACACTGAGCTATGTCCCCAACCACATGCTCTATATAACTGGTTATGGCCTGCCCACATATGAAGGTTTCTATGGGCTCAGTGGCACCTTGGTTCTCTTACATGTAAAAGTGCCCATATCCTCCTGAAGGGGCTCTGGGAATAAAGCGTGTCAACTCTGCCCCGTGGCTACTGGTCTCTTCTGACTCCCAGACTCAAGGTCTTCCCAAACCTCTCAGTCCAAGCCAAAAACCTGTCTTTGATACGTGGCATAGTAGGCAGGATGCCAAGGTGAGTCCTCCCTCAGTACTGGAGAATCTGGGTAGGGCCATGTGGCCACCACGTAGCGCGTGGCACCCGTTGGCAGCTGCACTGCTTGGGTGGTCTCTGGTGGAAACCTGGAACAAGTGGACGCCTCTCCAGTGAGCTTAGAGAAGGCCCTGCAGCAGCTGGAGGGTCAGGGCACAGTGACAGTGGGCCTTTGTGGCCACGTAGGCTGGATCTTGCTGGCAGCTGTCACAGAGGCACAGGGGCTGGCATTAGGGAGCGGCAGGCATGGGTGCAATGATACGCAGCCCGTGGGCAGCAGCCGGAGCTGATGGGGAGCCTCCCTGCCCTTGCTCCCACAGCCAGGCACATAAGGGCACTGAGGAACCGGCCTTTGCAGTCTGGCCTGCTAGTCATCAAAAGGGGAGCATGAGCAACCTTTGGGGAGACACTGGGCAGCCCGGGTCCCCACTCTTACTGAATTTACAGCACACACTGCCTGCACACCAACAGACTTGTGAGACCTAGTTACACAATGCCATCAGATGCCCGGGGAGCCCCTGCCTGCCTGGCTGCTTTGCTCGGGGGTGAAGGGGAGACAGGTTTTGCAGCTCCCTGGGGGAAGTGGAAATGCTGGCCACCATAACAACACACCCTTCTCTCCATCAACGGCTCCAGGTCGGACTGGATGGTGGCTGAGGTGGGAGACCGTTCCTTCATGGAGTGGCTCACGGCTGCTGCTTTCCAGATGGTGAGGAAGGATGCAGACCTGTCAAAAACTGTGAGTAATCGGCCACCGTGTACTGACTTGGTGCAGATCATCCGTGAGCTGGGCACTGTCAGAATCTTTGACATGAACCCTAGAGGTCCTGAGACAAATGCTTTACTTCCAGCACGGGGGGTGCATATGGGGCACACTGCGCCCAGCCACTACGCGTGGGTCCCTGGCTGCGGTCCTCACGCCACACGTAGGAAAGCATATCTGGGAGGTTACTACAGCAATGGCTGCCCTGGGCAATGCAGAAGGGCACCACAACTGTCTGTGCCATCAGAGAGTCCTAAGAACAAAGGTAAGCAGGCGAGGGGCAAATAATGTGTCCTAGCGGGGCCCACTGACCTCCCATTGGCAGGAGTGGACTGGGTGAGACAAGACAAACAGCCAGATGAGGTGGTGGTGTCCTTGTGGAAGTAGCAGGTCCAAAAGCCAACACGGAGCCGGATGTCCACAGGCGCACACGCAAGTGAGCGCACAAGATTTCCTGCCTTCTCCAGAGGACACTCCTTCACCTATCTGTTTGATTAGGGTTCAGGTCGAGGGGCCCAGTTAGAGGGAATGCCAGGTCACATGTGGAACTGACAATCTGTTGGCCCCCCTCTGATGTGCAGCGGATGCTGGCTTTAGTGGACACAGGTGCTGATCGTAGTTCATGTATGGGAATCTAAAAACTCCCAGGGGAGCTGGTGTCCACTGATGGGTATGGAGGCAACACCACCAAGGTAATATCAGTGATGTTGTGTCTTGGGACAGGCCGTGTCTGTACACCGTGTGTCTCCACAGTTCCTGAATATATCCTGGGTCATACTCAAACCACCAGGGGGGAGTTCCAGCTGCATGTGTGAACGGTGAAGCCACGTTAGGGTGAGGACACGCACACCATGCACAGTGGATGTTGCCTCTGCCCTGCCGGATTAGATCCATGTGACAATACTGCCTGCCAGGAGGGCATACTGGGATCACACAGACCACTAAAAAATAGGGAAGGTGGGCGTTGTGCCTGGTGTACACAGCCTCTACAACTCTTCTGTGTGGCCAGTGAAGAAGCCAAATGACTGCTGGTAAGTGACTATAGATTACAGAGAACTCAACAAGATGACTCCCCCAATAGATGTGGCAGTGCCATCCATCAGAGACATTGTGAATCAGCGACCGCACTTGGACACTATCCTACATTGTAGACTTAGTCGTTGCTCGTTTCTCCGGAGATATCACCTTGAGAGTCAGGCCAATTTGCCTTCAGCTAGGAAGGCCAGCAGTGGACATGTACAATGCTCCCACAGGGCTATTTGCGTTGCCCCGTGGTTTGTCATGAGCTGGCTGGCTACTAAAGATTTAGCAGCACGAGCCTGTCTCACAAGGCCCAGTTGAACCATTACAAAGATGATGCAATACCAGACCCTGGTTCTCTTGCAGATCTAGAATTGGCTGCTGTCCATCTCCGAGAGCATCTGGCAATCTCTGGCTGAGCTATCAACAGCTCCGAAGTCCAGGGACCTGGACTTTCAGTGAAATGTTCTGGAGTTACTTGGTTGGGCAAGACAAGGGCCATACCTGTGGCTATTAGTGACAAAGTTCAGATGTTTCCCAGGCTAACTACAGTTAAGCAGGTACAAACTTTCTGTGAAATGTTGGATGCTGGCAGGTATGTGTTTCCCACCTGTCTCACATCCTACAGCTACCATACTGGTTAACAAAAGAGGAAGCTACCTGGGATTGGATGATGCAGCAGAAGCTACATTTTTGGGGGCAGCAAAACATGCTATACAGTAGGGCCACCAAATTGTGCAGGTTGCAGATCCCGGGCAACCTTTTAAGTTAGAAGTCTGTGAAACCTCTGAAGGTTGTAGGTGGGGCCTATGGCCAAAAATCAGAGCACCGTTGCCTACCAGTAGGGGTTTGACCCCGATGATAGAAGACAACAGAGACACTGATAGAAAAACAGCAGCCGTTTCCGTGGCCTTGCAGGCCTGGGAGTATCACCGACAGAGTTAAGGCGTCTATGTGGACTGTTCATCCCCAGCAGGGTGGATCCAGTTGTGGGTGACTGGGGTGGTGCAACCCAGAACCCTAGCACAACGGGATGTTTGTTAACACAGTGAAACACACCGAATACTAGCCCCCGTCAGCAGAACTGCAGCAAGTGCTGGGCTGGGTGGAGTACCTTGCCAGTACTATAAGACACCAAGCTGCTGTACCACGGGAGCCCGAGTTCTCACTGTACAGAGAGGGAAAGATGCCAGTAGCACGTGGTGTGTGGTATACAGAGAGGGCAAATCAAGGTCAGTCATCTGCGTGGACAGCAGTAGCCCCGTACAGAGACTATATGGTTTGAAACCAGAGTTGGTCGAAGTAGCCAGCGGGCTGCGGTCAAGGCTTTGTGGATAGTTGTAATGGGAAAAATGATCCCCTGGTCATAGGTCCTGATAGCTGGACCAGGTATAAGGGTTTGACAGTGTGGATCACAGCTTGGAAGTCCCAAAGATGTGGCTGGGATCTGGAATGTTCCCCAAAAGTCTTATGTATTTGGATGTTATAGATTATCTTTGTGCTGTTAGATTGGGTCCTGGTCTGGAAGGGTGGATTATGAGTGTGTGGTGGATTACAGGTATGTAGTGGAAGACAGACACGTGGCAGATTATAGGCATGTGGGTTAGATTATAGGCGTGTGGTGGATTAGGGGCTTAAAGCTTTATTGTGATTTGGTTCTAGAATATTCCCCAAGCGTCTCATGTATTTGGATGCTATGGATTGTCTAACCGTGTGGTGTTGGGAGATTAGGCTCTGGTCTGGAGGAATGGATTGCAGGCATGTAGACTGGATTACAGGCATGTAGTGGGGCTTACCACCCCTTCCACATCTGGAAGGGGTAGAACACTGAGACTGGACCAGGGCTGGATCACTGGGATGGCCCAGAAGGATATAGAAGCTGCTCCTGCCTTCCTTTAGGGATTAGATTGGACTTGACGGGACTCGGCTTCCTGTTTGTAGTGTCATGAGAAGCTGCCTCCGCCTTTGCCTGTGCCATGTACTTCCACTGTTGCTGGCCTGCCCCTGAGTGGACTGTGACCTTCTGGAACTGTGAGATAAAGCAAACCTTTCCTCTCCTAATTTATGATGTTGGGTATTGAGTCACAGCAATGAAAAAGTAACTTAGACAACCTGGAAGTGGCAGAACAGTGAAGCTGGACCCACAACGGGAGGGTCACTGGGAGTTGGCGTCCTGTTTGCAATGCTGTGATAAGCTGCCTCCTCCTCTGCCTCCACTGTGTGTCTCCACTGTAGCTGGCCACCCGTGAATAGACTGTGATTTTCTGAAACCAGGAGTGAAAATAAAATTTTTCTCCCCTAGTTTGTGTGTGTTGGGTATTTTATCACAGTGATTAAAAAAAAAAGTAGCTAAGACAATTGGGTACCATCCCTGGTGGGGACAAGCTATGTGGCAAGATTTGTGGGCTGTAGGATATACAGAAGAAGTAACAGTGTACCATGTGTCAGGGCATGTGCCCCTAGTCTGGCCTGAAAACGATTAGGCAGATGATTTGACTTGTATCCGATTATTACAGTGTGCTCTTGCCCAAGATGTGGCAGCACGGCTCCATCCTAAGCTGGGACATGCTCACAGCAAAACCATTATCTCTGCCTTCCTCAAACATACTGGGGGCTTGTAAAGGTTCCACAGTCTGTGCATAGGCACACCCTGAAAGAAGGAAGCTGCCAACTACCCCACGGCGATTGGTAACTGGACAAGCACCCTGAGCCCGCTGGCAGGTGGACTACTTATTGCCACCATCCCATAGGCCTCTGCTGCAGGGACAGCCCAGGATTGCTTTCTTGCCTTCTTTTGCAAGATTGCAGATCAAAGACACACAGAGGCTGCCTTGTGGCACTTATGTGTCCATTATGAATGGCCTTTAGTGATAGCAAGTAACAGAGGGTGTCTAGTTCCTTTTTTCATTGCTGTGACTCAATACTCGACATCCACAACTTAGAGAGGAAAGATTTATTGTAGCTCACAGTTTCAGAAGGTCTCAGTCCATTCACAGGTGGGCAGCTGGAAAAATGGTGGAAGCACATGGTGGGGTCACAGCTAGAGCTATAGCTTCCTGGGAGACAGACATCCTCACAGCATGGTGACACAGGGACTGGGAGGAAGGGCAGAGCCAGCACACAGTCCTCCAGGTCAAGCCCCAAGCACCGCCCCCTTCCATTCAGGCCCCCCTCCCAAGTCTACACAGTGTCCATAGGAACATGAGGCTTTGGGAGACACTCCAGACCCAAACCGCCACAGAGGGACTCGCTTTACTGATGCTGTAGTACAAGGTTGGGATTGATAAATGGACATCAGTGGATGTTCCGTGCTCCGTACACTCCACAGGGAGCAGGCATGACAGAGAGATACAATGGCCTTCAGAAAAAAGGACTGTGACTGAGCATGCTGCCTCCATCATTAAGGGGCTAGAGCACCTGATTAGACCAAGGTCTATAAATCCTCAATGAGTGGCCAAGGAAGAGAGGGGGCCTCCACCAGTGGAATCTCTCCTCACTGAGTAGCAACCTGAGTTCACGCACAGGTAACCACTAAAGATGAGCTTTTGCATCCTGGTTATGGATGGCATCTTGCTGCCAGTTCCAGCTCCACTAAGGAGAAACAAATTATATGGTCTTGGTCACGACAGGTAAAAGCCCTGCATTGCCAGTAGCTGGCTCCACGGGCCCCATGGGTAGATGGCTTGTGTTATAGTTTGGTTGAATACCCATAGGTATTGAATGAATGGTCCCCTAACGTGACTGGGAAAATGGGAAAAAAAGAACAAGGCATTGTGTTGCAGAGTACTTTTGTGGTATTTCTATGGCCTATTATGAGTCCTCCTGTCCCAGTACACATGATGTCTACTGTAGGTCAACCAAAGTTGTCAGAAAAGGTATGGGGTCTGAGGCATACCCAGTGGTTAGAGCACTTGCCTAGCCAATAAGGTAGTGTACCAGAGACCAGGACAGAGCAGTTAGCAATCATCATTTTGCCTAAAGATCACAGAGTGATATGTATCCTGTGGGATGTCAGGGAATTACCCCTTCTTGTGCCTGTGCATGCTTTGTCTTGCCACCCATAGGCTGTACTATGCAAACAGTGTGCAGGACTGGGCTAACACATATACCGAGCTCAACAATCTGACTGACTGCTGGATATGCACCTCCTCTCCTGCATCAGCAGCAGGAGGATTGCCAGGGCACATCGTCCAGCTTCCTTGAACAACTAAACCTAGTTGATCTCCTGGGAACCTTCAGCTAAATACAAGGACAACATTAGATGATCAGTCAACATGTCACAACCCAAGACTCCTGGGGATAAGCCTTGGTTATCCTGGGGGATTAACATGTACTATTGTAATTTGCTGTTGTTCCCTGGATTGTTGTGAGTTGTGAGTAAAGCACTCAGCCCTTTTGTGGTTTGGACCTGGAGTGTCTCCCAAAAGCCTCATGGAGCTGGGCTTACCTGGAGAGGTGTGTGCTGGTTCTGCCCCTCCTCCTTGACTTGGCTCTGTTCTGCTGTGCTTTGAGGAGTTCTGGCTCTGGATCTGACCCCACCCCATGGCTTCACCATTTTTCTAGCCATTCACCCATGAATGGACTGTGACCTTCTGAAACTGTGAGCTAAACTAAGTCTTCATAAAGTTGTGAATGTTGGGTACTCTGTCTCTGCAACAAAAAATAAATAAATAAATAAATAAATAAATAAATAAATAAATAAAAAAAACTAAGGCAGACTACAGGCCCAGAGTTTGCCCACAAGATCTGCCCCACAGCCTGAGGGAATGGAACATAGAGAAATGGGAGGGCAGAGTGAGGTGCTTAGGGCAATCGCGTAGGATATCGAGCCCCGAATGGCTCAGTGGCTGATAGCGCAGGCGCACAACCACATGCTGTTGCATAACTTGTTGTGTGCTATCTACATATGAAGGTCATTATGGGCTCAATGTCACTGCTGTTGACTTATGTGTAAAAGTGCCCACCCCCACCCAAGAGGCTATGGGAATAAAGCATGTCAACTCTCCACACAGCTACTGATTTCTTCTTTTGATTCCTGGACCTAAATCCTCCTGAACCACTGAGGATAGCCTAAAAACTTGTCCTTGACCTTCAAGATAGCCATAAACTTGCAAATATAAACTTCACAGTTTGGTAATATAAAGGCTGTAAATGTAGGTTAATGTGTATGGTTCTATGAACTAACTTTTGGGCACGTGTTTCCTCAAAATTTTATTTAAGTTGACTTATAGATCAGTAGATATGTATATAAGTAGCCCAAATGGCCTTTACTTATATGGTTTATCAAGTGAGTTAAGGGCTGAGGGTGTAGCTCAGCCGATAAAGCACTTACTTACATAGCACATACGAGGCCCTGGGTTCAATTTCACAGTACCATATAAATCCTGGCACGGTGGTGGACACGTAGAATCCTAGAACTCCAGAGGCTGAGGCAGCAGATTGCCAGCCTGGTCTCCATAGTTATCTCAGGACCAACTCGAACTACAGAGCAAGACCCTGTCTCAAAACAAAACAAAGCAGCAACAATAACAACAAAAACACACAAGAAAAAATACAAATAGATTAAGTTGTTTAGTAAGGAAAAAGTAAGGATGTTGTTATAATTGCTAGTTATTGGCTAACCAGTATAATATTTATCTTTGTTAAATTTAAAATATATGTTAAATAAATTAAAATGTTTTAACTATGTTAGTCTAATATTTTGATTCTCAGGAATAATTCAAAATAATTGTTAAGTAAATAAAGCCAAGATTAATGATTGTAATATTGTCTAACAACATCTGAGTCATCAGTTTCTAAGTCTTTGTGACATCTATAGGTTCAAAAACAGGGACTATATTTTATTTATTTATTTATTTTCCCCCATTTTATTGATATGTATAAGTGCAAAACTTAAAGTTTACATTGATCTTGAGCATTTTGTGCACATACATATCTTGGCAAGATTACAAGACCTTCCCCCTCTCTCCTTTCGACCCTCCCCCTACCGACCCCCTACACCCAGTTCCCTTTATTTTCCACTTCAAGGTCCATGAGATAATTGTGATCTGGGTCTCTCATATCAGAGAGACCATTCAATATTTCACCTTCTGCTTCTGACTCACTTCACTAAGCATGATGCTCTCAAGTTTCCTCCATTTGCCTACAAAAGCCTCCAGCCTATCTGACTTTATAGATGCATAGTATTCCATTGTGTATAAATACCACAATTTGTGTATCCATTGGTCTGTTGATGGGTATTTTGGTGACTTCCAGATTTTAGCTATTGTTAGTTGTGCTGCTATGAACATGGGTATACATGTATCTCTATTATATATTGTTTTTAACTCTTTTGGGAGTATTCCCAAGAAACAGAAACTATTAATTATATATATTTAAAAATATTAACATAAATACAAACATATAATAATAAATATAAATTAATAAATATTTAAGTTTGCTTTCTTAAATGTATTCATACTATAATTAAAAGTTATATAGCTTTAAATTTTTTAAAGATGAAGTCTCACTCTATAACCCTGGCCATCATTTTTAAAAATTTAAAGTGTTGTATTTTAATGTAAAACCTAAGTGTCACAAAATCTCAATAAGTTTGCTCCACTTGATAAAAATTGCAAAAATCTGGACTAAATTATCAAGATAATTATGGAATTTCTTCTGCCTTCTGCTGTTGAACTTTCCGTTTCAAAGAACTCTGAATTTTAAGAGAGCTAAAGTTTGCCCAAATGTTAGAAGGTTGTAAAATCCTTTTGATAATCTGTTTATACATGAATCATAGCCCAGCCTATATAAATATATATCTCAGAGACTGGAGATAAGTGTGCATTTGAGGACAATACATGCTGAGGGTCGGAGCTTTGCCTGACGTTGAGTTTGTAGAGTTAGAGGTGCATCAGTTTTGTGTGCACAAAGTCTCCAGTTAGGGCTCTCTTACATACAAAATCCATCTGAGACTTATACATGTCACATGATCAGAACATTTTAGCCCCTCTGCTCTTTGTATTGAATACAATCAGTCCTACTGTTTAAAACACAATCTACATTTATGGGTTTTAACTAGATAAACTTTCCTTTTAGTGTGTGTGTGTGTGTGTGTGTGTGTGTGTGTGTGTGTGTGTGTAATATGTTTGGTAAGGGGTCTATTTATGGTCAATGACAATGTTCCCTAGCTAGAAATTCTAAAATTATTCTTTGATTCTTGTGCATGTGTCAATGCTATAAGACTTGCAGATTTGTTGAGTATAACATTGCATGATTATAACCGTCCTACTAGCCACAGTCTCGAAAGGAAAGGCTAAATGAGTATATGTAAAAGGGGCCTGGAAGAATAGCTCAGCACTTAAAGCACTTGCCTAGCAAGCTCAAAGACCTGGGTTCCATTCCCCAGCACCACATAGACTGGGTGTGGTGGTACATGCCTGTAATCCCAGCACTCAGGAGTCTGAGGCAGGAGGATTGCCTGAATTTGAGGACAGCCTGGACAACTGAGCTTTACAGGACCAGCCTGGACTACAGAGGAAGAACCCTGTCTCAAAAAAAAAAAAAAAAAATACATGTTAATATGGTGTGGGCTCAACATTTTTCTACTTTTTTTTTTTTTTGAGACAGAGTTTTGCGCTGTAGTCCAGCTGGTCCTGAACTCACTACGTAACACAAGTTGGCCTTGAACTCAGAGCAATCCTCCTTGCTTAGCCTGCTGTGCGTTGGGGTTGCAGACATGTGCCACCACACCCAGCTTAGGATTTTTTCTACTTGAAATTTTTTTTTCACGAGTCACTTAAAATGACATTCTGTGTTAGGATATATAAATACGATTTCTAGGCCCTAAATATAACTTTCAGTCCATTGATTTCTTATGCTACTAAGAGGTAGGGCCTGGTTGGAAGGGACTGGCTCACTGGGGCATGACCGGGAAGGGTACAATTCCCTCACTAGCTCCTCCATCCACTCTCTCTGCTTCCGATCTTGCCACGCCCTGAACAGCTCTCTCTACCGAGGCCTCTGCCAAGCCCTTTCACCATTGTTGGCCACCAATGAATGGACTGACATCTCCTGGAATTGTGAGTGACAGTAAGCCTTTTTTCTCTTAAGTTGTAAATGTTGAGTATTATAGTTTGAATTTGAAATGGCTCCCAAAAGTCTCATGTATTTGAATACTGCGGAGTACCAATGTGCTGTTAAGAGGCAGAATGTGGTTAGAAGGAGCGGCACACTGGGGCTTGACCCAAAAGGGGCAGGAAACTGGGACATGACCCGGAAGGATATAAGCTAGCTCCACCCTTCCTTGTTCATTTGGTTTCCAGTCTGCCATGCTATGAACAGAATTTCCTCCTGCTGGGCCTCTGCCTTGTGCTTCCACCATTGCCAGCTGCCCATGAATGGACTGAGACCTCTGAAATTGCGAGATAAAAATAACTCCTTCCTCCCTTAAGTTGTAGATGTTGAGTGGTATGTCCCAGCAGTGAAAAGTAACAAAGACTGGTTTACAACAACAAAAAATAATTTAGGACATTAGCTATGCTTAAGTGTTTTAAGTTTCTTCTTCTTCTTCTTCTTCTTCACTAAGCCCAGGGGTACAGGCCTTTATTTTCTACAGGTGTGTCATATACTACCATGTCCAGCCCATGTGGTACTGAGGAATTAAACCTAGGGCGCCACACTTTCCAGGCAAGTGCTTTTACCTACAGAGCTATGCCTCCAGCCCATGTTTTTAAGTTCTTGCAAAAGGTATAAAGGTACCTATCAAAATTAAATTAAATGGAAATATAAATAAAACATCTGAGTTATTTATAATGAAGTCAAAATACTTAAAACCTTACCTAAAAGTAAGTCTGTGTTTTCCCTACTTCTTAAAATTCACAGCTGGGCCCAGTAGCACTGACCTATATCCCAGCTCTCTCAGAGACAGAGACAGAACAATCACAAGTTTGAGCCCAGCCTGGGCAACCTAGTGACTCAGTGAGACCCTGTCTCAAAATTAAGAAATAAAAATGGTCTGGGGATGCAGTTCAGTGTGACAGCCCTGGGTTCCATCTTCAGTACCACAAAAAAATTCATAAATAATGTATCAGAGTATAATGAATAAAAATAATGTCACAATGACTTAAAAAAATCAGCTCCCCCACTATGATTTGGATCTGGAGTGTCCCCCAAAAGCCTCACTTGTTTGGATGTAGTCAGGTAACTCTGGAACCTTGTGCCGTTGGGCGGTGTGGCCTGGATGGAAGGGGCAAATGCTTGGAGTTTGACCTGGAGGGATTGTGTAAACTTGTTGAGATTGCCCAGGGCAGAGCTTTCAGGTGTGTGTTATTGACCGTGGGCCAAAAAGTGAGGGAGGGGCACCCACCCTGAAAAAAGGGAGGGGGGGAGGGCCCAACTAGCAGCTGACACTGAATAAAGGACAAAGAAACATCGTTGCAGCTTCTTCCTAGAAGGCTCTGGCCTTGCCTGAGTCTCCAGACATCCACTCTCTCCTTTCTTCCCATGCATGGCTCCTGCTCCACTTGGCTCCCACCGGACTTGAAAGGCAGTGAGCAGCTCTCCAGCCTCTGTCACATGCTTCCGTCATTGCCCAATGCCCATGAAGGGACTTCTGAAACTGTGAGCTAAAATAAATCCTTCCTTAAGTTGTGAACGTTGGATATTTTGTCAGAGCAGCAATAAAGTAACTAAGATTTCATATGTAAGAAAAAGTAAAATAACAGACAGAAAAGACTCCAAAAATAATATCACAGAGTTTTAGTTTTTTACTCATTTTTATTAGTATGTATATGCAATACACAATGGTTACATTAAATTTGGAAATTTTGTGCGCATATACATTGCAGCAATTTTACATTCCCTCCCCCATTCTAATATAAACAAGGCTTAAGTTAATGATTTGTGTCCAGTAAAACTTAGAGCAAAGCTAACTTTTAAACTTCCGATAACTTTCCGTTAGGTTTTAAATATCTAGTTAATTTAGGGCTGGAGGAACGACACAGTGGTTAGAACACTTGCCTAGCAAGCACAAGACTCTGAGCTTAATTCCCCAGGGCCACATAAATTGGATGTGGTGGGCACACATCTGTAATCCCAGCACTCAGGAGGCTGAGGCAGGAGGACTGCCGTAGTTCGAGGCCATGCTGGGCTACATTGTGAGTTCAGGACCAGCCTGGGTTAGAGAATGAGACCCTGTTTGAAAAAATAAAAAGTGTTAATTTAACAAGTTAGTGTTCTCTTCAAAATCTGTTTTGAGGTTCTATTTTTGATTACATGATTACTGTTTTATAATTCTACAGTTCTGGTTACATATATTGTTTTGTGTGTAACATGCCTTCTTCTGAAAAATATAATTATCTTAGTCAATCATATTTATTTTAATATGCTATAAAACTAACTACAATGTTTTTGCTAAAATATTTTCTTAGTTGGCAAAGTAAATATAAATTCTTGTATATCATATTAAAAGGTTTACGGTTCTGTTGGCAAACAAAATTTTAAAGTGCAACTACGCTATAATTTGTTAGTCTTAAATAAGTAATATACTTTAATACCTGCATAGACTAAATGTACCTTGTCCTACTAGCTGTTTCACATGTGCTTTCAAGTGCTGTAACTATTAAGTTGTCACGTCCTAATGATTTTCAGACACTGACTGCAAAATAGGTAAAACCAGACTTGATAATGGCCTCAAAATAAGCAGGACATAAGAGCCATTTTTTTCTAAATCTTGATATTGCCCAAACATTTGGCCATAACAGTCACTGACATCACTCCTCTCTGATGCAGGACCAAAAATAAAAGAGCATGCTCTGAGGGGAGGCACCAGGGCACCCTGCAGGGCTGTGGAGGGGAGTGTCAGCCAGAGCTCGGCCATCCCCATCCTTCCAGGCTGTTGCAGCCATGGCCCAAGGGGGCCTGGCTGCTGCTCCAGCCAACAGCCGACCTTGGCTTCATCCACATGGCACGCAGAATGCAAGAGTCGCCAGAGCCATGGGATGCTGGAGCCTTCTACCCAGGTTCCAGGAAGTAGCCTTGGAGGCGGGGTCGTGTGTCCCTGAGGGCCATGTATGAAGCCATGAGAGTGGATTGAAAGTGCAGTGGAGATTCCAGGAATTTGAAAATACCAGGAACTCGGGATAGCTGCTAGTAAAAGCCGCAGGTGTAGAGCGGAGTTACCCCAAGAGAGAGGCCATCCCATTTGAATCAGCAACGGGCAATGTCATCGGGGTGGGGCTGCTCAAGGCTTGTGGAAATCACACCTCGCCCCAGTTTGCCCCAGGTGCCACACTGAAGCTACAGGATTTAACAGAGCTAGGGGTGAAGATAAGAGGGGGGTTTATCTGAGCATCCGTGATGCAAAACCCTACCAAGTTGATAACCAAGACTAAAGATTGGCTCTTTTGCATAATTGTCACAGACTAAACCTACTAGTAAATGTGAGTGTTAAATCAGCAGTCAGATCCCTTGAAGAATCAAGAAGAAATTTTTTTAAAAATAGGGTGGAGTTTGATATTGGCAAGAGGATTTTTACTGAGATGCTCCACCCCCTTCCTTCCCTCAGAAATAAGATAGGGGCCTGGAGGGATAAAGGACCACAACAACAACAAAAGAAATACAAAATATAAATAGACCGATGTCCGCCAGAGAAAGAGAAGTGTTTTCTTTTTAAATTAAAACTCCCTTCAGGCTTTGGTAGTATCTACAAGCAGTGGAAAAGACCAAAGGAGAGCGAAAAGAACAACACAGACTGTAAATGTTGACAATCAGAAAATTTATTAGCCAACAACAGACTGTAAATTGTATTCTGTGACTTTAAATCTGTAGTCCTTCCTCCTCCCTGCTGGCACATCGCCTAGAAGTCCCTGGTTTGCAGAGACAAGCTGGAGAGATAGGCAGTTTTGGAGGAATATTCCTATCATTTCCCCCATTGACCCCTTTTCCTATTTTACCGCCATGAGTGGCCTCCTTTGATTTGGGGATGGTGGTGAGCACAGCCCCTTTTAAGACTGGCTCTAGGCAGCTGGTAACTGTGTATGTGGTCTTGTTACAGAAAAACCCAAACGGTAAGCAGTAAGCAAACACTCGGAGAGTGAGGAGAACTCAGTGTATTAGGCCACCAGAGCCCAGAGGACTCGCCCAGGGGAGTCAACGCTCTAAAGTGTGAGCCTAGAACAATGGAGGTTGACTTCTTTGTCTCTCCCATATGGTAACAGGTAGTTGTCATGGGCTGCTTTAACATTGCTGGGCAGTGGCACTTAAAGTTATCATCTAAAGTTATAAGGTGGTGTTAGAGTGCACAAGTGTGCTTGGTTGGTGCTGGACAAGGTCATGCTGGACTGGGTCGTGCCGTCTGCCTTCACTGGTAAAGCCACGCTGCCAAAGCTCCTACCACAGTTTAGCTTTGGAACAGATTTTCTGCAGGAGTTTGGAATGTTTGAGATGTGGGCTAGGGAAGCCTCAGAATGCAGTAAACAGAGCCCGATGGATGATTTCAATGGGACCTAAAAAGACTAGAATGCTATAAACTGGACATGGTGGTGCACAACTGAACTCCCACTGCTCAGGAGGCTGAGGCAGGAGGTATGTTATGTGTTGAAGGTCAGCCTTCAGGACCAGCCTGGACTGCAGAGTGAGACATTGTCTTAAAAAATAATAATAAGACAAGAATGCTAATAGGAAATCAGAGAATAAAGGCTCAGATGTTTCAGTTTGGAGCTAGGACTCTACTGGGATTTGAACTGGAGGCCATGTGTGATACACTCTGGCAGAAAATTTGTTACCGTTTGGCCCTGTCCTGGGAGTTTTCAGTAGAGTGAGTTTAAGAGTGACAGGCTAATTAATCTTGGGGAGGAAATTTCAAGATAGCACATTTAGACTGTGGCTTAAGGGGCATGACACACTGCTACTGCTTTGGACAGATTAATAGTGAGAATTGGGAACAAAAAAACAGAGCAGAAAAATTGGAAAACTTAGATTTTGGTCCCAAAAAAACAATGTGTAAAGTTACAGCTAACAATGTATGGCTACCAAGGAGATTAGCACCATCAAGAAGAAACCAAGTGCTTTGAAAGGAAGGGAGCAGAGCTGCCATTAGGGCCTCACAGAAATCATAAGACCCCGCCCACCACAGGCCGAAGGGTATAAACGTAGAGACTTTTCATTTGATTAAGAGTCCCTGTGACCCCTGCTCGAAAAGGGAAACTGCTTCTGTGAAATACATTTCATGGTGTTCAGCCTTCCAGGCACTCAGAGGTTGCTGCAGTCATGGTCACAGGGAGCCTGGCAGCTGCCCAGCTGGCAGCTGACCGTGGGGTTGTCCGCATGGTGCTGTTTTTACTGGCATGAAGAGTTGTGGGGTCAGGAAGTTGTCCACCAAGTTTCAAATGAACACCCGGGAGGCCAGGCAAGGAACTCCTGAGCATGCATTGTGTAAAGCTGTGAGAACAAAGCCAGAAATGCAGTGAAGACCTCAGGAAGTTGGAGATGCCAAGAATTCTAACACAGAAAGCTGAAGCCCCAAAATGGAGCCAGCCCAAGAGCAAGGTCTTACGCGCCATAGCCCAGGCCCTCTGGAGCTCACCTTTACCCCACAGGCCTCGGATGCCTGAGTTAACACTGGTCCTGCTGGTTTCAGTCTCCTGTTTCTTTCTTCTCTCCTATTCTTTGGTTTTGGAATGAGATTGCTTATCCTAGCCATTGTAATTTTGGGTTATGTAACTTATTTTTTTACTTTTACAGAGGTTCACAGCTGAGAGTTTGCCTTAAGTCCCAAAAGAGACTTGCACTTGACCTTTCAAAAATATTGGAACTCTGGAGACTTTAGCAGGGAAATAATTGTGTTCCCAGTTGTATTTGGGGTACTCATGTCAGACACGATTTATGAACTTGCTATTATCTTTATTTGGAGATTAAGTATGGTTTAAGGAGATATGTTTGGATATGAAGTTGACATGAGGTGATGTGTCACCTTCGTTGGATTAAGAAATGCCTAGCAAAGTAGTTCAGCACCCTCCTGGGTGTATCAAGATAGGTCATGGAGATGTGAACTTGGGTGCTAAAAACGGGCACAATGAAACTCCTCAATTTTAGGTTGAGAGCTTGAATATGCCCTAAAGGGTGGCAAGTTGTCATCTCTGAGGACTGGCCCAGGGGCCTTTGAGTCTAAGAGAAAGGTACTGATGAGTCCAGAAACAGTGGCAAGTACTAAACAGGTATTACATAGAACAGGTGGTGCTACCCCTCAAGAGATAGCATGACTAGGGCTAGAGGAGTGGCATAATCGTTGAAGCAGTTGCTGTGCAAATACAAGGCCCAGAAAGAAAGAAAGAAAGAAAAGAAAAAAAGTGTAATTTCAATCCAGGTCATCCTGCTTGGGGCCAGAGCTCACGTGGAACACAGGGGTACACGGAACAGAGGGATTCAACATCCCTGTCCGATCCTGGCTCGATGTCACCAACAGACTTGGCACATAGCCTGTACATCCCAACCCAGAAGGCCAGCAGCAAGTGCTGTTGTGGTGGTAGGCAGAGACCTGATTCAAGTCCAGGCACACCAGCACAGAATGAGCAGGAGCCATGCCCAGGTCAGCACTTACAGCTCCTGTGCCAGTATGAACAGGTGGAAGGCACAGGCAGCCTTGCCACACAGGTGTTGCCCCTGACTGGCCGGGGCGTGAGGCAGTGGGTGCAGCCACGCCCACTCCAACTGGGTCTGGGCCCCAGGTCTGCCCATCACAGGCCTTCTTGTGCAAGGCGGGACCGTGGCCAACGGGAAGCCATGCATAAGAAGCACCATCTCCCTGGGATGAGAATGAGGACGCGGCCTGTGTGCCCCACGGCACACCATCCCACATGGAGCCAATCATCGGCCATGATTCACCCCAGTCCCACTCGAGAATTCAGCCCTCACTCAGGGCCTGAATCCTTCCCATGAGATCCCGCCCCTATCATGGTACATAAAATTCTCAGCTCCTCTCTGCTGTAGGCTCTATTCAGGCCGGCCTTGACGCCAGGCTTCTTGCTGCCAGACCTCAGGTGTCACTTATCATCAACATCATCCGCATTATCACATTATCATTATCGTAAGTTGCTAAGTGCCCAGGCCAAGTTTGAACGTGCTATCCCCTGCCTCAGCCCCCGCAGTACTGGGACAACAGGTATGTGCTCCCCCACAGCTCAGACCCCAGTCTTCATTATGATATTACTCTTAGTCACTTTCTCATAGCTGGGACCCAGCACCAGACACAGCGGTCTCAGCCCATTCTGGGCGACTGTCATTGGTGGCACGGCAGGGGGTCTGGTAGAGAATTGTGAGAGGAAGGATCCGATCTTGGGGAGAAGCTGGAAGCAGGAGTAGCTCCTTCCAGGCCACACCCTCGGTAACCGCCCTCCTGACCAGGCCCCACCTCCCAAGTGCCCAGTAAATGCAGAGGGACATCCGAATCTGTAGGGCTTTGAGCATTACCGCAGCGACGCCCCTCCCTAGCCTGGCTGCTCCCCCCTGGCTCCACAGGGCTTCGCCTCCTGCTGCTCTGGGTTCTAGTGATAAGCCCTGCCTTTTCCATAGCACCCCCACTGCCACAGGTCTGGGCCCTTACAAGCCCTACTCAGTGACACCCGTCTCCTCCCTGCAGAATCCCCTGGACACAGAGGGCCACTCCCTCGGGCTGGGGTCCTCTCAGCCCAGCGTTTTTGCTGCTGCTGCACCTTGTGCACAGAGTGAACCCAATGCACACGTGGCTGGGATTCCAGGGTTCACACAGAACAGCAAACGGACCACAAAGAAGCCCAGGCTTCCTGGCACTACCCGCAAAACCCATTAGGACTTTCTGGGTTGCCCTGACCAGCCAAAACTGGCCGGCGTGGTCACTCGTGACCACTCGTGACCGAGGGAGGCCCGGCTGCTCCTTGCTTCTCTCCATTGGCTTGCCTTGAGCAAGTTCTATTTTCTAGGCCTCTTAAGTCCTTGCTTATAAAATCAAAGTTCCATCCTTCTGTCCCTGCTAAGTCCTGCCTGGTGAGCATCATCTCTGTAGACCTAGGGACCTGTACTGCCAGTACCAGCCCAGCCCCCAGGGAGATAGGGCTTCCTGCTCTCTGCCCGTCTTCAAGATGTAGAGATGAGAAAGTGCTCAGAGCTCAGAACCATGAGCAGCTGAACAGACTTCTTCCTCTCCACACCATCAGCCGGTGTCCCAGGCCTCATGCGAAATCCCCGTGCAGTTTCCCCACTGGGTGCTCCACAACATCTGGGTAGTTGGGGTTTTCTCGTCCACAAGACGACAAATGCCTGTCTACCCTTGGTCCTGATGTGGCCCCAGCTGTCCCTTGGCGCGGTAAGGGATTTTCTGAAATGGGAGTAGTGAATAGAGGATAGAAATCGGATCAAAGTGGGAAAATGAACCTGAGCTGAGCTGTGAGGTTGGGTCAGGGGATGCATCTGTGCTAACCATGGAGGTAAGGCTGGGTGGGAGCTTGCAGAGAGGCGCTGGAGTCCCAGAGGGCCTTGCTCTTCTGCACCTGAGGCTCACAGCCTCCGTGGCAACTTTCCGTAGCTTTTCTAGCACCTTGCGCTGCCTCTCTTGAGTTCTTCCCCAGGGCACCACAGGTCTCTGGTGCTCCTTGCTTTGCGTAGCTGTGCCTTCCCCTGGAGCTTTAGGGACTTCTGACCCTTCCTGTTACCAGCTGTTTCTCAGTGCAGCCCTGCTGCCTAGCTGAGAATAGAATCGTGACTAGGTTGTAGCAGCCACCAAGTTATTCACACTGTGGCCCAAAAGAGAGTGGCACAGAGGGGCCTTCAGGAGTGTCTCTGAGGACTCTGATGGGATTCTGTTTGCAAAGAGCAGTGGATTCGCGCATGCATCATCTCCTACATTTGGCAAACCAGTGTTAGGACTTTCAAAATAGTGGCAGGAGGACCACGGTTATCTGGAAGTCATACAGCCGCCATCTGAGATAGGGCCATTTCTCAATCCAGGTGCAGCCAAAACAAGGGTCTCCCAGATTGCTCCAGGGACATTTAGGACAGCCTCAGCTGTCATGGTAACACCTCTGTGGAACAGCTTAGAAAAGTAGCTGCTTTGTTGACAGCTTCCATTGAAGTTATGACTAAAGGGCTGGACAGGGGTTTCCAGGAAGGGGTAGCAGTGTCCTGGATCCTGGTCCTCTGGGGTTGGGAGTCTGGGGGATAAAGGCAGTAGGTCCCACCCCACCCAAGTCATTGCTGTGCCAGGTATATTCCTGTACTGCATTCAGAGCAGCTGCGGCTGCAGTGGCCTGGGGCAGAATAGCGTGGCAGCTGTCTTCAGAGCCTTTCCTCTGTCAGGGAAGAACCGAGCATGGCCTAGAGGGTGGTGCTCAGAGGGCAGCTGCCCAGGCAACTGCTAGTTGACAGGAACACGCTGGAGTTAGTCACCAGGGCTGTCCTTGCAGTGGTGAGGCTAGGGGCTGTGAGATGTCCCCATCTTCCAGAGGAAAAAGGGAACAGCTGGGAATCTAACAGCTGCTTATGGTCATTTTCAAGTTCCTTGTATTATTGATAACGATCGGGCTCCACATTATTTCCTTATTTTGCAGTACTGTGGTTTGACCCCAGGGCGCTCCAAAGGTTACACAAGCACTCTCGAACCAAGCAACATCCCAGGCCCTTTTGACAAACTCAGTTGGAGACAGGATCTCGTTAAGGTGTCCAGCCTGGGGCTGCAGGCATGGCCCAGGGTTAGAGCACTTGCCCGGCAGTAGAAGGTCCTGTCCTGGGTCTCCTTTCCCAGCACCACATAAACCAGGCATGGCGGTAAATGCCTGTAATCCTAGTACTCAGGAGGCTGAGGCTGATTGCTCTGAGTTGAAGGCCAGCCTGGGCTAATGGTTAGTTCAGAACGAGCCTGGACAACAGAGGGAGACCTGACTGAAAGAAAAAAATGCCCAGGCCAGGCTTGAACTTGCAGTCTCCCTATCTTGGCCTCTCAATTACCTGGGCTGACAGAGGTGTGCCCCACAGCTGACAGCACCTTTCTTTTAGAGATTGACCATGCAACAGGTTTGTTTATGCAAACGTCACCATGCACACATATGTGCTCTGTAGTGGCTTTAAAATAGCTACGGGACAAGCAGGCCAGTAGGAATTGTGCAGCTGGTAGTTAATATAGGCCAAGGGGGCGTCAGTTGTTTGAAATGTCTTTTCTGGAGAAAATGGCTGTACATAGGGTCAATACGAACAGTAGGGCTGCTCTCAAGTACCAGCTGCCACTGGAGAACAGAAATCCTCCTGCCCCTGAGCTGCCCAACCTGGTGTTCCCTGCCCTTAGCAGGGAGCCTGAAAAATATGGCTGAGACCAAGACTCTCAAGGAAGAGAGGATTGTTGAGTGGGAGGCACAAGAGGACGCCCCGTGACCACGCACAAGGAGGTTGCTGGGATGCTCCCAGTCCTCCCCTCTCTGTGGGGCCAACCCAGCCCCAGGACCCTGCGTGAGCAAACAGGAGACGAGATAGCTGTTGACGCACAGGTTTCAGGTAAATGCCATTGACAAAGACAGTGTAAGGAGGGCATCCCATGGTGGGAGCAGCCAGGCCTGGGAAGGAGTCTCCCCCAGATGGGCTAACCTAATCCCTCCCCCCACAGGAGACAGACCCTGACACTGGCAGACCACCCCACTACTACACCGTAAGTACAAGCCTGTGCACCTGGCTACTCTTCTCTCAGAGTGGCCAGAGATCCATGTGGCTTGCGAGGAGCCCAGGACAGAGTGAAACTTGAGGATGCATGCTTGCTGCTGCCCTCCAACTCACAGGGGAAGGCAACACAAGGGTTCTGCCCCTCACCCTTGCCCTTTCGCTATCCCAGGCCCACGTTCCGGTAGATGGAGTACTGGGGGCTGCAGTGGGGTGAGGCCCAATCTGGTCCCAGTAGGCCTTATTCTCTCAGCTCACATTTCCACTATGGGGCCAACAGAAGCCTGTATTGAGCACATCATATTTTATTCCTGACATCATGGGTCAGACTTGTTCCACTATTCCCTCAGTTGGATTCTGGTTTCTCCACTCAGAGCTGCCAGCGGAAGTGCACTTTGCTGCCTGCCATCTTCTCAGCATAGTGGGCATCAAAGCGCTCATTCTGGGCCACAGTGAAGGTGCTTTTCCAGTCCCCCGTGATGCCTGGGTAGAGACAGAGGGAGGCTGGACCCTTACCCAGAGATGGAGCAAAACCCAAGTGTCTGGGGCTGAGCTCTGGTATCCCTTACTCTCCCTTCCCCAGGCACCCACCTTTCCTCATGAAGGGAGAGACCTTATGGTCCATACGAAATTGGGGAATAGTGGTGTAGTTGGCCATGGGGTTCTTTTTCATCTCCTTGAAGGACGTGTGCTTCACAATGAGATCCACTGTCTCCTCTGGCAGGGGGCGTCCCAGAAACTCCAGGATCTTCTGAATCTCCCTTTTGGGGTTCTGGAGAAGCAGAAGGAACCCTCAGTAAAGGTTTGGGCTGTTGATACTTACACGTGAAGAAAACACAGGGTCCTCCCAAAACCTGACTTTACAAAGAGGCTGTCACTTTCATCAAAAACAGCAGCCCCAACTCTTTGACTCTTGGTCTATTTCCTGTGCAAAACCTAGTGTCGTCACATTGTGATCTGGGAGTGAGCCCTGTTTTGTTCCTTACAGTGGAACATAGGGGACGTCATCTTTAATCCCCATGCCAACAGGTTTGGCACAATTCTAGAACATGGAAGACCAGGAGCAACAAATGTTTGACCAACAAGTCCACAGGTTGCTGACAGAGGCACGTGGAGATTAGGCTGGTGCAGAGTCCTGCTGCTGAGCTAGCACCATTGATGTAACAGGAGGCAGCATGGGAACCCTGGATGCTATGTCTGCCATAGGGGAGGGGAGCTGAGAGAACCCCAGCAAGTCCCTGTGAGGTTCCTGCCCTCAAGGAAGGACATGGAAGGGAACAGTAGCAGGTGGGCTCACCTCCTTCAGGTCCTCATAGAAGAGGTAGAGAACAGGGTGGGTGCGGCTCAGCTCCCACCACTCCTGCACATGCTGGTACCAAGACCCATAG
>PVKB01000364.1:600000-805355 GCA_004027205.1 Ctenodactylus gundi
TTCAGATGAAACCTTTCCAGAACTCCAAAGTAACTCTCAAGTTGTCACCTTTCCAACTGCAATCACACTAGGTAACATCGCATATTCATTTCTCTGTTGACACACTCCTTAATCATTGACCCATGACACTCTTTTCACTATATCATTTCCTGTCTTCGGTGTTAATGTTAAAGTTTTTCAAGCGTTGTTTATCTAACTTTTCCCCTGTAGCCCCTGGGGTTTTTAATCAAATGACTTTGCATAAAAGGATATATGCTACATTATAATACAGTATAGTATTTCTAATATTATTCTTATGACTACTATATATAATTTGCCTTAACAACAGTGAACATCCCTGAGTTTTTTTGTCCTTTGCCTCTTGATACTCCGTCATATTTCAGCCTATAATAATAAGATGAGTGAGGTGTTCTCTCCGATAGAGCAGTTTAAAGAGACAAAAAGTGGTTTTAAGTGCTGTTACCAATTTTCTGGAATCCTAACGCAGAGACGTGTGTGTGTGTGTGTGTGTGTGTGTGTGAGTGTGTGTGTGTGTGTGTGTGTGTGTGTGTGTGTGTGATACACTACGGTTCCACTGAGCTTGAGAATTTTGTGCACATACATATGGTGTCGATTTCGCAATCTGTTCCCTTCCTCTTTTTCACCTTCTCACCTTCTCCTTAATCCCCTTGCAACTACCAATATCTATGTCACTTGACTCTAGAATTTATTTGTATTCTGTGTTTCTCATGTCAGAGAAACCATATAATGTTTAACTCTTAAGAATCTGACTCATTTCACTCAGCTTGACAGTTTGAAGTTGAGTCCATTTGCCTACAAATAACTGACATTTATCTGTCTTGATGGAAGCATGGTACTCTACTCCATCGTTACCACTTCTTTTTTGTATCCGCTGATCTGTTGGTAGATACTTTGACATCCTTCACAATTTGGCTATTGTTAGTTGTGCTGCTGTAAATTGAGTGCTCATGAATCTTTGCTCTGTGCTGTTTTTAACTCTTTTGTAAAGATACCCTGAAGAGGTGTTGCTGGGTCCAGTGGAATATTTATTTTCAACCTTTTGATGAATCTCCATGTTGGTTTCCATAGTGACTGAACCTGTTTTCAGTCCTATTAGCAATGTGAAAGAGTTCCCTTTCGCCTGCAGTCTAGCCAGTTTCTGCTGCTATGGGAGTTATCGCTATAGTCGTTCCCACTGGAGTAAGACATCTTGCATTTCTCTGATGGTTGCTTCTCCATCAACAAGTCATGAATGGTGCAGGATAGGGCTAAGAGGCTGAAAAATGAAGTGAGAAAACACAGTTCAATCACATGACCGGTGGTCCTCCTAGCCCTCAGCCCACCACGGCTGCCCTCTTGCCAATGCTTGTCATTGTCATCACCCTTGGCTTTACCTTCCTTTCTCGCCTCATCAATTTTTTCCAAAAGTTCTGCGGAAACAACTCCTACTGAGACATGTCTGAGTGCCTGAAGATGGCGCGGTGGCTCCGTCACACCCGGCTTTCCCTTCCTGGGTTCCCCGCAAGTAGCAGGAAGCATCCAAAGAATTAAACCAATGTCAGGGTCTTCGGGGTCCCTGGCCACCATCTGCCACCGGTGATCAGGGATCAGTGAAGTTTGGGGGAGCAGGGTCTCCAGCGGCCCTAAGTATGACAAAGAAACTCTCCAGAGAGAGACTGCGTCAGTGTTAACAGCTCTTTATTGTCCTTAGGGGCCAGGCTTATAAGCAGTTGGAGGGAGGAGGGTCAACCAAGATAGTAGGGCAAAGGTCATTCTCTGAAATGGAGGAGGTTTGGGGTCTGAAAGTCGCCTAATTTGCATGGCAGGTCTTTTGAAAACAGATGACAGGATTTCTGGGAAGGGTCTTGAGGCAGGGGAAAATTGGGAATTTGAGTAGAGTGAAGCCTGAGCTGCAGGCCGGGCCATCCTGGGCCTGAATAAGAGGGAGTGGCTCCACTCCTGCCATTCTAGAGAGGAGATTATCCCCGTCTGAGCTGCCTTCTGCCTTCTGTTTTCCCAGGCCTAGACAGGGTCCCACAAAATGACACCTTGATCTTATAAAACAAGAGACCTTGGAATGATGGCAGGTGCCAGCCACTCCCCCTGAATTGTTTCTCTGGGACACAATATACAGAAGGAAAAGTCTTTTCCTCAAAACCCAGCCTGCCTCCACTTTCATCCGTATCTCTGTCACTCTACCCTTTAAAAACTCTCCAGTCTCTGAGACAGATGCTCTCTGCTCCTCCTTTGGTCAGAGATAACCTGTCAAGCTTTTTCCTCCCTCAAAGCCTGTTTCGTGGGCAACCGTGTTTCTGCCTTATTCCTCCCTTTTCCAAACATGTTTCTCTCTCTCTCTGTCTCTATCTCTCTCTCTCTCTCTCTGCATAAAATAGCCTGTTTATTTATGGTTTTCTAAAAATAAAGAGCAGACTGTGGAATAACTATCCTATATTTGTGTATTTTTGGAAAGAAGATAGGATAAGTCAGTTCCTAAATTTCTGGTCTTTACTCCCTAGGACATCTAGATGTGGGATCTTTTATGGTAATTACTATTTAGAACCTACTATTCTGGGAATTGAACTTTACAAACACGAAAGCCAACTTGTAGATTTTTCCTTACAGAGAACAACACCGGGCTCTGGAAAGCAGAAACCTTTGCACGTTGTCTCTGGGATCTGTCATGGGTCATGAGCATTAAAGAAGGCAGATGAGAACAACAAATTTCTGGTATTTGACCGCTACAAGAAAGTTGAAGTGGAAAAGAAAACAAAATTGACACCTTTCTTTCTTTCTTTCTTTCTTTCTTTCTTTCTTTCTTTCTTTCTTTCGTCTTTCTTTGGTCTCGGAATAGCTAACTGGGCTGTTGGCTTTCACTTTAGGAAAATGACATGAACCTGGAACTGGTAGCTGTAGTTGTGGTTCAGTCTATTTTAGATGCCAGAAAAGCAAAACCTTCACTGAAAATTACAGGGGATGTAAATTTTAAGAATTACAGACTAATGGCTCCCTTCCCCACTTCAATTACCTAACAGCCGTGTGTGTGAGTGACAGCTGTGCCTTAAAAATGGGCCACTTGCCTGCGCAGGAAGAGGTGTCTGGTGGCAAGTTTCAGATAGAAAATGACTTGGCTTAATGGTGGGCTACAGGGGTTAGGGATTTTTTTCTTTTTGCCATATATAAATCTGCATTTTAGCATGACAAGAAACTCTAGGGTCCTGGAGTACTATTATTAATGAGAAATGTTTAAATACCTTTGTAATAGAGGTTTTGAATTATACATTTGGGGCCGATTCTCTTTTTATAAAAGTTTTGAGAATAAAGTTTTACAATGATGGGCATATCTATGTGCTTTTCTTCCTTTATCATATATCATGAGAGGACAGAAAGGGAGTGAGAGAAAGAGAATCTTCTATGAAGCCCAAATAAATGAACTTAACTATCCTCTAGTTTAACAGCCAAGCTTTTCTGCACCTGGATTAACTTTAAATGCTTCTTCCAGAGTTGATATCAATGATCTATAGAAAAAAGAACACAAAAATTGTAGTGGATTAAAATAATAAACTCTCATGAAAATAATGATTTATCATCCTTTCTTTGAAGTAATAGCAAATTATTTGAAACAAATGGATTCTCAGGAAAAGCTTAGTTTTTTTTTTTTTAAGACTTGATTCATAATCAGTGCTAGTAGTTTTGAAAAATTCAGCTGTAGGATTCTGGAGTCTCAGGATGCGTCGTTCATTGTCCATTGTCCATCGTTGACTAGGAAATTAACACCAGGGCAGATCAGACTTCCAACTGATTTTGGACCCCTCCCTCTAAGAGCTATCACAACTCTTATGGAACCTAAAACGAAAAACAAAGTGAAACAGGAGGGTAAGGCAGGGAAAGAGGGTGGGGCGGGTAGGAGGAGGGACAAAAGGAGAGTGGGAAAGTCCTTGTCACCTTGACAAGATACGTATGTGCACAAAATGCTCAACTTCATTGTAAACCTTAAATTTTGCACTTATACATATCAATAAAATGGGGGGAAATTTTTACATTTTATTCATGAAGAATTATGAAAAAAATCTTCACTTGATTTCCAAAATTATAGTGTTTCCTCCTAAGTGGTTGATTTTCAGAAATAAAAAAGGAACTTTTTATTATTTTACATAGTATTTAGAAAAAAAACTTCTGGTGTGACAGAGAGAACTGATGGGGGCATGTGACATTTACCTTTAAACTATGACTAATAGAGATTGGAAGGGGATACATAATGTTAATTCTTTAACATATGGGGCTAGAGGAAGGGCTCAGAAGTTAAAGCGCTTATCCAGCAAGCACTATGTCAAGAGCTAAGTGCCTGAGTTGGATTTCCCAGCATCACATAAACTGGGTGTTGTGGCACACACCTGTAATCCCAGCATTCAGGAAGCTGAGGCAGGAGGATTGCCATGAGTCCAAGGCCAGCCCCAGCTCCACAGTGAGTTCAACCACTTGCATGAGGCTCAGAAAAGCTTTGAATGAGGCTCAACACAGATTGGTAAACTTATTTAAAGCATCATGAGATTTGTGCCTTTATGTGTTTGTGTGTCTGTTCATTTTTTTTGTAACCTGATAGAGCAATTCTTAAGTACAAACTTTGCAGATGACAACCAGTGTAATAGAATAGTGTCTGTTACAATGACAAATAATGAAGTACTATCTGTAATTCCATTACAATTGGAAATGATTCTGCTGGAAGAAAGGGAAAGTGAGACTGCTGAAGGCTCTTGCGATTTATAAGAACACATGGCTTCCATTTTACAGAAGTGCAGATTCCAGTGCTATCTTATAAGTACTGACCGTCAGACTGTTATATGCAGGTGGCGACTTGGCAAGTAATAGCTACTGATGTTGCCCTGGTGATGGTAGGTGAAAGAGACTTGTAAAATGAGTGTGCATGACACAATTACTGCATAAAACTTACGTGTGAGGAAGTATCACTGCATAGTACTTCAAGAAAATTTACCAACAAGGAAACTTAAAACTGAAAACAGCATTGCATAAATTGTCACCAAGGCTGTGAATTTCATAAAGACTAAGTAATTACATCATCACTATTTTTAGAAGTGAGAAGGCTAAGTATAGGCAAAAGGTTAAAAAATTTATGATTTTTGCTATGAAATCAACTCCTTTTCATCATCGAAGATACTAGTTATGCCAGAACCTGTTGATAAAAAACTGACTTTGCAAATTTACATTTTTTGACCACTCATTTAAATTCACATTTGTCTTCAAGGCAAAAAAAAAAAAAAAAAAAAAAGAAACCACATCAATTCAATGTTTCAAAATACACCACAATTCCAGGTGAAACTGAAGTCTGGCAAGCTAAAATTAAGGACAACATTTTTTTTTTATTTTTTTTATTTTTATTTTTTTTTGCATTTCAACACATTGACTAAATATTGCCCTAGGAAAGGCAGGAATTTGAAAGCAGATTTGAAGATTTCTGGAAAATCAATATATTGGTGTATCTGTTCCTCAATTTTCACTTGACATAAGTGTGTTTTCTGCCAGTTTTCAAATACAATGCATAGAGGTACAGCATGGCATTCACTTTTTCAAAATTCAGTGATGCCCCTTTTCTTGACTTTTAAATTCATTATGTAAGCTTGTTTATTTAATGTTATATTCCCAATTTTCACTTTTAATAAGAAAATATGGCTAATAAACTTTGCTTAATATCTATTATTCTTCTTCACTTATTTGTATGTCTAAGGAATAAAGTAAGTGGAAGAGACTTAAAAATACACTAAAAATAAAAATAATCGTGCTTAGTTTTAAAGGTTTATTGGAATTCAAAGATTTTTTATTTGAAAAGAATATAAGCCCATTACAGTGCTATATTCTTGGTATATTAATTTCAGACACTAATAAACAAAAAGAAATATGGCTCTTAGCTTTTATAAGACCTGTCTTCCCAGAGACACTCACCACTTGTTTCACAACAATGCCTTACTTGTGTCATTGCATCCTTGCCGCACCAAATCCGTGAGTGCCTTTTTTTTCAAGGATGAAGCTCACGAAGAGTAAAATTAAACTCCAAGTATCTGATGAACACCTTGAGAACTCACGGAATATTGTAACGTCCACTGGAGCAGACGTTGATTCATGAATTGTGCAAAAACTAGGTCAAACATCCCACTAGTTGTCTGGGCATGCCACCTTAAATTTTAAATGTTATAATAAAATACAAAAAATAACAACAGAAACAAAAGTTTGGCAATTTACATGCATTAAATATATTAATTTTTGTGGTACTAAGAATCGAACTCATTGCCTTTGCACTGAGCTGTGTCTCCAACTCATTTTGTTTTAATTTTGAGACAAGTTTTCACCAAGGTACTAAGTTGCCAAGCCAGGCTTAAACTTGAGATTCTCCTACGTTTGTCACTCAGAATGCCAGGATTATAGGTATGTGCCATGACATCCAGTTAACTATATTATATATTCATATGTGGCCCTAGTCAATTATTATTTTTTCTTTGAAATGTTTATTTTACTCAGTAAGGATTTCAAGAAAATAAATTTATTTGTAATCTCACTATCCAACTATCAGTGTGCATTCTTTTCACCCATTTTATTAATATGTATATGTTGTACACAATGGTTACAGTGAACTTGAGAATTTTGTGCACATATATATCATGTCAACATTAAAATCTCTTCACTTCTTACTTTTTTGCCCTCCCTCCAACTCTCAACATCATTCCCATTTATAAAAAAGTCTGTATTCTCGGTTTCTCATAGTAGAGAAGGCATATAGTGTTTAATCTTCTGAGTCTGACTCACTTCACTAAAAAGGATGATCTCAAGTTATTCCATTTACTTACATATAACAGAAATACAAGTGCACCCACGTTTATAGCAACAACGGACAAAAGCGAAATTGTGGAAGATGCTGAAATATCCATCAACACAATAATGAATTCAAAAAAATGTGGTATGTGTACACAGCTCTGAGTGACTCAACAGGCCTTAACAGTCTTCATATTCCTCAAAATCCACCACAGCGTTTGCCACAAAAAATACAGTGGCTAATATCACAAATTCCATCAGACTGTGCTGATGAGAATCATGTCCTTTCAGACTTGACATGGGAGAATGTTGTAGCCACACAAAAATGATAATCCATACCATTACACCCAGCGCAAAAATAACCCTTGCACTTGGATCCAGCCATTATGTAGGGAAAGGCTTTTTCTTACTAAAACCAGTGTATAATAGCTAGAAAAAGTGACTGTGTCTTTAAATGAACGGACAATTTTACAATGGATAGGGGTCTTGAAATAATGAAATGAAAATTTGGATTTCATTGAGAGGCATAATATTTGAAACCAAGCAAGAAAAATTCTCATTGGGAAGTTGGTAAAAACTTGAAGAATATATCTTATTCAACTGTATAATTTGTATATTATTTTGTCATTCTCTAAATAGGTCAGATTTTTGCAAATATTTTCTTTGTAAAGTATTTTCTCTGATTATGAAGGTAAATAATACATTGTCCACAATAATTTGGCAAATACAAAAAAAATCCTTGTGGATATGGAAAGAATTTATGCTTTGAAAACTGTGTTTTGAACAATAGTGCGGCTAAGTGGACATATGTGAAATATGACAGGTGACTATCAAACAAGTATGTATATATGAGTACATGTAGGCAGAAGATTGATAAAGGAAATGGACGGGGAAAAGGGATGCAGGTAAACCACTTGGGTCCGTCATCCTTCTATGCAGTAGTCACGAAAGAAGATGCTGAGACAAAGCCTTGTATCAACAAGTCTTCCTCTGCGTGTCTGGGAGGTACGAGACCCAGCAAAGGGCCAGGTATCCCCTACCGGAATGACATATTTTCTCTCCCTGCTCTCATAGCCCTTTAGTTTCACTTAAGAATCTCATGATAAACAGAATTTTCACAGAGTTTGCCTTCAATGAGAGGATTTACTAGTGAGATTAACACAAATGTCCAATCTGCCTGGTACTTTATTGGTCGTGCAACCAATTTTTTTGATATCGGTTTTAAACATTGTCTTCTTAGGGATATCATGAACCTAAGTCATAATTCTCTCTGGAACAGAAACAAAATCAATTGCTAGGCTGAAAGCAAGACTTGGTGAGTTTTCTAATTCTGGTTAGTTAGTTCCTGGATAGCATTGTAGCATTGGTCAATATATATGCACTACTATAGATATAGATAAAGGGGGCAAGTGATTTTTTTTCTTTTTTTTTGAGAGAGGATCTTGCTGTATAGCCCAGGCTATGGGGCTGGTTCTGACCTCACTACGAAGTCCAGGCTGGCCTTGGACTCAAGGCAATCCTCCTGTCTCAGTCTCCGAGTGATTGTATTACAGGCATGTGCCACACACCAGTTTTTATGTGCCGCTGGGGAATCAAACTCGGGTACTTAGCCCTTGACTTAGTGCTTGCTAGGGAAGCACTTTAATGACTGAGCCAATTTAGAGAAAACTTTGATCACTACTTTTCAACTATTTAATAGGTAAGACATTAGTAAATACAAATTTCACATTGTACATTTATTAGTTCATTAATGTTGACTTTTTCCCTTTGCTTCTGGAGATTGAATCCAGGGATTTCTCCATTTGAGGCAAATACTATACCATTGAGCTATATCCCCAGCTCAGGCATGAGTTTTTTAAATTTTAACTTTTTTTGTTTACTTGTATGCTTGCTTTTGGAGACCAGATTTCATTCTGCTGAGCTCAATCTCTCGGGCTCAAGAGATCCACCTGCTTAAACTCTCAAGGGGGGAGGGAATAGAGATAAAAGCTCCTAGGCCCTGCTAAGTGAAAATTTATAATTTCTTAAAGAATGTGTTTGAATAATGCCTACTTGAAGGCTGGTGTGTAAAATTTGAGAAGTTTGTAAACTAACTAATAAAATACCTAAATTTTATTTCTCATTCTCCATTGTTTATTATGTCTCCTAAAAATATTTTGTGTGTGTGTGTGTATAATGTATTTGAGAAAGATGGAGTAAAAATATTGAGTCCTAGTATTAAAACTGAACTTTGAAATGTCTAAGAAATAATAGGATGCTTCATTTGTAGTTTTATAAGCAGTTTCTCATATTCATAAAATTACTATAGACACTATAGACAGAGAGTTATCCAGAATAATTTTTAATATATATCATATTAATTTCAATAGCTGCCCCAGGTGAATAATCTCATTTCTGACTTTTGCTATCTCTATAGCTTCGTACAATAGGTTTTAGTAGCTATATTTATATGGGATTCATGTAGGGTTAGATGATTTTTTTTAACATAACTGAACTGTTTTTGTGTTTTTCAGGAAGAATTGTTTCCAGGTTTCTGAAAACGTTCACCAGATTGCAGCTCATGATATACATTTCAGTACAGGATACTAAATTTGATGAGTGCGTAATTTTTTCAGAAATGCATTCTAAGTGACTCATTAACTATTTTAGTCCCCTTGCTATCTAGCATAAGAGACTCACATAGACTGTATTACATCCAGTCACATTAAAAATTTTACTATAATATGCATAAATTTACTTTCAAGATTTTTGATCGGGGGCTTCTGTTACGCTTCTCAAAATCCAGGGAAAAGAGCAGCTGGAACTATTTAAGTGGTTTTTGGTGCTGACTGTACAACATCAAGGTTCTGTCCTTGAAGCGAGATAATACGATTCTATTTCTGTTTCCTGAAACATTTGTTCACCTCTCTTTTAAGATGTGAAAGTTTTCTGGTTGGAGCTTGTTTTGCTTTTGTAGTAAGGTATAATAGAGCCTTTAATCTTGCCTTCGTATCTTAGAATTTTTGAAAACACAACTATTATTTTTTAAAACACGACATCGAGTGATTGTTATCATCTATCTCTTTCGGGTACTCTGAAATAAGCCAAAATATTTTCTGATTGTGGTAATGTAAACTTTTAAAAAAATTCTCAACTACTATCTGTCTATCCATAGTATGATATATATATATATATATATATATATATATATATATATATATATATATATGGTATAGTTTTGCTTCTTTATTATGTATATTTTCTTATCACCCTGAAAACAGTTCTTTAAACTTTTATTCATAGATCTTTTCTCTAAATGAATGTTTTATTAAGATATTTCACATTTAAGTATTAATTTTTACATGGAATCAAAAACATTTTAAAAATACTATTAAATTAACCCATATGATTATCTTCTAGAAATCATTTTGAGATACATGTGTTTTGAAATCTAAGCAACTGCTTTCTAGGCATATTAACCTTTATTGGCATATAGCACAAAAGTCTGAATATTTTTCATAATGTGTAATTATGTCTTCTTGCCATAATAATTTTTTTTTACTTTAGAATTATATGTAAAAGTACTGATTCTCTTACTAGCCATCACCTGTTTTATAAAGTACTAGTTATATGGAGTTCTGGAAAAACTGCACTCCTTCTATCATAATTTTATTACTTACAACAATGTACAGAATTATTGTAACTACACATAGAATTAAGATTACCATAACATTTTTGCTGTGGTTGGTGTCTGGAATGTCACTCAAAAGCCTCATGTATTTGGATATTATGGGTTATTTATGGAACCATGTGTTATTAGGAGATGGGGGCCTGGTTAGGAAAGGTGGATTATAGATGTGGTAGATTATAGGTATGTGGTGGATTAGGGGCTTATACCCAGAAGGAATGGAACGTTGAGGGTGGACCCAGAAGGGTGAGGTCACTGGGACAGGACATGGAAGGATATATGTTACTTCCTCTGTTCCTCCTGGGGCTTGGCTTTCTGTTTGCAATGCCATGAGGAACTGCCTCTCCCTCCACATTGGACATGTGCTTCCACTTTTGCTAGCTGTGCAAGAATGGACTGAGACTTTTTAAAACTGTGAGCTAGAATAAATCTTTTCTTCCCTAAACTGTGCATGTCAGATATTAAGTTATAAAGATGGGAAAGTAACAAAGACACAAATTTGTACCAAGAGTGGGGTTGTTGCTGTGTCTTTACCTGATAATGTGATTTGGAAGCCGTTGGAAAAGGTTTGTGAGAGGAGTTTGGAAAGCTTTGAGGATGCTGGTGGGAGACATCTTAGAGTCTTCTGAACTTGAAAGAGCTGGTGGGAGTGCTCTGAACTTGAGGGAGATTGTGGTTGGAGCCCAAAACACCGGACTGCTGATAGAAGCGTGGATTGGAAGGCCAGGCTCAAGAAGTTATAGGTGGTGGTGGTGGTGGGGGGGGGGTGGAGATTATATTGGCAAATGGTCAGAAAACTTTGTGTGCTATGCTTTGGCAGAAAATTTGTCGTCATTTTCCACTTGTCTAGAGACTTTGCCTAAAACTGGGATTAAAGAGATTAAAGTTATAAAGAAGCCAGGTACTTGGAATTAGTACTATATAAATGAAGCCTGGGCGGTGTCTCAGGAATCAGCAAGATCTTACATTTTACCAACTAAAGGGTACGAAGACAAAATATATTTTTTCTGAAAAGAGTACCCCATAGGTACTATAGGGGCCAAAGAGGAAAGTATTTGCCACAGTTCAGCTCCCTGGAGTTCAGCAATCCAGGCACTCAGAAATTGCCACAACCATGGCTCAAGGAGGCCAGGCTACTACTCAAGTTGGTGGTGCCTCTTGGCAAGGTCCACGTGATCCTCATTTTACAGGCTTGTGAATTGCAAGAACTGTGGGCTCATGAAAGCTTTCAACCCGATTTCAGAGGAAGACTTTGGTGGCCAGGCATCGTGCCCCTAGGCGTGCAATGTATGGAGTTGTAAAGGAGAGGTCTAAGATTCAATGGAGATCCTCAGAATTTGGAGCCAAGATTTCACGGGAGCTCACATTGAAGAAGGGAAATATTTACTGTAATCATATTTGTCAGAATAACATTATTTTATTTTCTGAAGACAAGTATTGTGGCTTTACCTACATTGCCCAATTTGGTCTCAAACTCATTAGTTCCTGTTATTACTTTTAGCCAATGTAAATGTTCTCTAGTTTCACGTTAGGTTCTGTAAACAACTGTAAATATGTTTCAAATTTAAATATGCACCAGATTTTCTTAATTTGAGCTGGTGTTTAAAAACAATAGCTGAAAAGTCTAGTTTCAATTCTCTTTTCTGAATAGGATCACCACATTGAGGCTTTGGTTACCAGACAGATAATGATTTGAATTGAGATTTTCTGTGCCTTTTACTGGCCCAACTCATGCTTTTCACAGAATTATCTCAATCAATACTAATTGAGAACTTATAGTGTGCATGGTTCTGGATGAGTTATTTTAATTTAAGAGGTAGAAATGCATTGAATACCTGTGGCATTTAGCTTAACTTGAAATAGTTTTTGATAATTGAAGTTAATCAGAATAATTTCAGTACTGTTGAATGCATTTTCTCAAACTGTGATAGTACCAGAGATATCATCACAGGACTACTCTTTAGAGACTCAAAATCTGATGAAGGAATTAGTCAAAGAGACAGTCGGTTCTGCCAATATGATAAGTTAACAATGTATTTGTGCAACATAGGGAAATAAATGTAACTTTTCTTGGAAGAGCCACACAAGAATTCAAAAATAGAGGGGCTTCAACAAAAACTAAAAGACTTTATTTGATATCAATAATCCCATTAGTGAAAGAATGAAAATGCAAATAAATTAAACATACCTAATCTGTCAGTAATTACATTTCTTGTCATTGAAAAAGACTGTCTCTTTTACCTTCTGTACATCCATGTGTATGCATATATGTATATATTCATGCACACACAACACATGTTTGCACATATACATATTACATTACATGATATACACATAATTATAGCCTATTTAGTATTTAATGGGCTTCCAATCAATTTTTAAATTTTTTTCTTAAAATTTTTTCTACATACAAATTTACTTGCTTTGATATCTGATGACTAGAATTCCACATGCAAATATATCATAATTTATTTGTTTTATTTTGGGAGACATTTAGATTGAATTCAGCTTTACTTCAGCGAGCCATTTTGTGGAAAAATAGAATACATTGCTGATTATTTTCTTAAATCTTAAAAAGTAAAATGATATACATATTTTATGTACAGTTAAGAACTGTGAGGTGTCCTTTTAGAAATACAAACCAGTTTTCTACACCCATTACTAACTTGCAACTTTCCCAATATATTCTTTTTACATTTTTCAAAAACCTTTGTAAAAATGAAAGCTGTCATAGTTTCACTTCTTAATCTTTATTGGAGAGAGCAATTTGCTGTTTTTATTAGCCATATTGTTTTAATATATCTTTGCTATATTTCCTATTTTCTCATTGGTATGTTAGATTCTGTAGTTAAAAATGCAAGAGTTAGCTGTGCTGCTACGAACATGTATACATATATCTCTGTTGTGTGTTGCTTTGGCCTCTTACCAGTGGATACACAAACTGTGGTATTTATACACAATGGAATACTATGCATCAATAAAGTCCAACAGCGTGGAGGCTTTTACAGACAAAATGGAAGAAGCTTGAGAACATCATGCTTAGTGAAGTGAGTCAGAAGCGGAAGGTGAAACATCGACTGGTCTTTCTGATATGAGAGTCCCGGATCACAACTCTTATGGAACTTAAAACGAAAAAGAAAGTGAAATGGGGGTAGGATGGGGGAGAAGGGAGGGGAGGGGGATGGACAGAAAGAGAGTGGGAAAGTCCTTGTCACCTTGACAAGATACATATGTGCACAAAATGCTCAACTCCATTGTAAACCTTAAATTTTGCACATTTAAATATCAATAAAATGGGAAAAATGCAAGAGTTAACAAAATTATAACAGATAAAGAATTGCATCACACAACTTAAAGGAAAATGAAATTCTTAATTGTATATTTTTTCTGAAACTTCATGCTGTGAAGATTGATATTGATGTTTATGCATCGTCTACAGAAACATTCATTGAACTTACTTACTTATTTATTTCATTTGATGCCTGTTAACAGCATCAAACCTTCAGATAATCTGTACAAAATTTGGGAAGTACAATACGGTCTTTGAGACACAGGTTGAGAAACATCTTGTTTCACAATTAGTCATACACTTTTGCTTAATAAATATAATTTGAGTTTTAATAACAAGGATTAACAGTTCTTCAGGCACTTACACATATCATGGGTTTTCAAGTCCCTGTTATCAGACACAGACTACATCAGGTTGCAAATGAAGGACCGGAGGAAGGGGAATCCTTGAAACACAGACTCCAGGGCTCCATACTGCAACTGTTGATTATATAACCCTACGCCTGGACTCTATATTATTAATCATAACAAAGACGCTATTGCTTCTGTAATACTTATTAAAAACACACAGTTATAAAATCAAGGTTAGAAAGAAGTTAATACTTAAAAGTGTGACCTAGTGTGAAATTCTTAATGAATCTCAAATTGATCTCAAATTGAAATGTTGTGCTGTGGTCAACTGATAGGAAGGGAATTTAATGAAAGACAAAATGATTAATGAAGTAATAATTACTTCTGTGTTCAAAAAATCTCAATGCAAGCTTCCATTTCTGAACAATTTTCTAAGGTGTTGGAGATATGTGACAATTTCACAAAAGCAAAATAATGAAAATTGCACACAATCAATCACCCCCCCCCCCCCACCTACAAACTTAAGGAAACTAATCTTATTGAAGGAAAGATCTTAGTGATGCAGTATTTAAATTAGGTCATTGATAGGCCTATATTGTTGGAGGTGAGAAAAAGTAAGATCAGTGTTTCTAAGTATACAACATGAGTAAAAGTGGGAAAGTCTGGAAAAAAATTGATCAGGACAGAAGAATGTGAGTCTAATAAAAACAGTGTAGAGCTAGTCCTGATGAAACCTGTGTTTGAACCAAAAATCAGTAATCCATGGGAAAGCACAAAAAACTTTGTGTAGGATACAAGCCATTTGAGAAACCTTATTTTCAAGTGTTCTGCCACTCAACAGTTAACGACTTGTAAATACAGTACAATAATTAGTACAATTAGGGTAGTCATAGAGATCTTATATCAACTTTAACTTACTGTAAAATGTCCTTTAACCGAAGGGACAAGGGCTCAAACCATCTTCAGGACAGAGAAACACAAACTGCAGTTGAACTGTCTCTTCAGTTTCCTACGAGGGCATTTCACGATAGCAAATGACACAACACTGTACAAATACGTAAGATAGTTCACAAGTCATGCTTATTTCAAATATGAAGAAAATGCCTCTTACCTCTAATAGTAATTTTGATTAAGTAATACTCAGATTGTGAATATTTATTGAAATTTCCCAAGGATAAATAAGGATTATCAGCATTTCGACCTTCACTTTTCAAAAATCAGAATAATGAAAATGACCTGCAAATAGAAAGACAAGAGTGGATTGTTTGGGAATATTTAATCCTAAAACATTCTTACATGCAATTCTAGACCCTCTACACAAGGATAATGTGCTCGACTGCTAGATTTTACTGCAGGTGGGTTTGGAAGAGAACTAATTTGGGTCCAGGATGAGCTGGATGTGTGAGAAAGAACAATTCTCTAGATTGCTGATTGTAATGTTAATAACCCAGATGTTGGTAAGAGCTTCCAGCTGGGGACACAATGACCAAATTCCCTGCATATGTCCTCTAATGATGATGGGGATCATCTGACCATAACTAGCGTTCTTTGCTTAACTATTAAGATTGTAACCTCATTGCCTCAGTTTAGGAAACATTTTAGAAATTAGACAAGTGGAGGTTATTAAAGTAGCCACTGTTTTTGTGTATGCAAAATATAATGTGCCTTTATGTTTTGACTGTTGCATAACAAAACAGTGCAAATGATGCATAAACTATTCTAATTTTAGTGTACTTCCACTCACCAGACAAAAATTAGTCCTTGTAGAGACATCAGTTTTTCACTGTACCTTTGTTCTTGTGCTGCTTTTGCAAATCGTTTCACAAAATATAAAGGAACAATATTTGAAATATATGTCTTGAAAATGCTTTCTTTTCTTCCTAATGGCTATAAGAAAATAAACAAGAATAACACAAATAAACCTTTATCGGCAAGTATAAATGGAGGTGTAGCAACGGTTACACTAGCTCTTATATTAGTGTTTTCTTCGTTTGTGAGTGAATGAAGAAACCATTTTCGTCATTTTAGTCTAGCACGCTGCTGATTATCATATGGTTGATTTAATTGTGCGTGGTCTAAAATTGTATGTTTTTCACTTCTTTATGGGTTAAGATAATGCGATTTATAAGGGCACTGCTCCTTATTGCCCTACTGAGTTTTACTTTGGAAAGATAAAAATACTTGAAATGAAAAAAAAAATAACTACAGTCAATTTAAAATCAAGAGTCACAATATTGGTTTTGTTTATTCTTTTTCTGACATTCTGAGGGAGAAAGGGTATACATATAATTAGAAAAAATGTCAATTTTCAAACATTTCCCCATATATATATATATATATATATATATATATATATATATATATCACATGTATATGTATGTGTGTGTGTGTGTGTGTGTGTGTGTGTGTGTGTGTGTGATAAATAATGATTGCGTCAAAATTAGAATCCCTTCCTTTGATGGGCACTTTGGTGTCTTCCACATTTTAGCTATTGTTGGTTATGCTGCTATGGACATGGGTACACATGTATCTCTGTTATATGTTACTTTTAACTCTTCGGGGAAGATTCCCAGAAAAGGTATCAGTAGATCGAATGAAGTTTTTATTTTCACCCCTTTGAGGATTTTCCATTTCCGCCCTTCATAGTGGTTGTACCAGTTTACCATCCCACCAGCAGTGTGGAAGGGTCCCATTTTCCGCACAACCTCGCCAACACTGATTATTGTTCAGTTCTGGTTACACACCACTGTTTCTAGAGTTAGGTGATTCCTTAGTGATTGATTTGCCTTTCTGTAGTGGCTAAGAATGTTGAACATTTATTCATGTATTTACTGCCCATTTGGACTTCTTTATCTGAGAATGCTTATTCATTTCAGTTGTCCTTTTGTTCATTGGGTCTTTGAATTTGGGGGCTTGTTTTTCTTCAGTTCCTCGTGTGTTCTAGATATTAGCCTACTATCTGGGGGATAGGAGGTCAAAACATTTTGCCCATTCTGTTGATTCTTTCTTCGCTCTGTTGATAATTTCATTTGCCTTGCAGACACTTTTAAAATTTGAAATTGTCCCATTTACTGTGTCCTTGCTTTTATTAATGTTGTGTATTGCATTAATTGATTTATGTGTATTAAATCAACCTTGCTTTCCATGAATGAAGCCCAATTAAACATAGTGCGTGATTTTTCCGATAATTTTTTTGATTCTATTTACCAGAATCTTAATGAGGATTTTTGAAGCTATATTCTTTATGGAGATTGGTCTATACTTTTCTTTTCTGCTTAAATCTTTTTCTCTGGTTTTGGTACCAGGTAATGGTAGCCTCCAAAAATGAATTTAGTAGTGCTCCTTTTTCACCTTAATGGAACATTTTTAAAGCATTGGAAAGAGGACTTCTCTGAAGTACTGAAAAATTCTGCTGTGAACCCATCTGGTCATGGACCTTTCTTTGGGGGTACAGACTTCATTACTGGCCCATTTCCATGTATGTTACGGGTCTGGTCAAGGTTTCTGTGTATTCTTGGTTCTATTATAGGATTCTTATGTGTCTAGAAAATCATCTATTTCTCCCAAGCTTTCCATTTGTTGGAGTATAAGTGTTTGAACTAGTTCCTTACAATTTTCCGAATTTCAACAATGTCCTTTCAATTTTATGCTATTCATTTCTAACTTCATTGATAAGTGTCTTTTCTTCTTTTGTTTAGTTTAGCTAGAATTTTATCAACTTATACTTTTGAGTAACTAGCTCTTTGATCTGTAGATTTTTTTGAGGTGTATTATTAAATTGTTTATCTGGGCTTGCTCTGTTCTTTTGATATGTGCTTTTACAGCTATGAATTTTGTTCTGATGACTTCTTTCATTGCATCCTGTAAGTTCTGATATGACGAGCTTTCCAAACCATTAAATTGTAAGAAGCTTTTGCTTCCTTCACTGGTTGCTTCTATGACTTAGTATTTGTTGAAAAATAAGTTATTTGGTTTCTACATATTTAGATAGTTTTGCTGTTTATTTTGCTGTTAATTTCTAGTGTTATTCCACTATGATCTGAGTGTAAACAAAGGAGTATTTTGACTTCTTTGTACTTGTTTAAGCGTGTCTTATGGCTTACAATAGGTCTATTGTTGAAAATGTTCCATGTGCTGCTAAGAAAGTGTATTTTGCTGATGTTGGGTGGAATATTATTTATATAAAATATAATATATTGTATAATATATAAATATATAATACAATAAAATATATTATAATATATAAACATAATACAAATATTATACTATAATACATAATACAAAATATTATGATGTATAGTATAATATGAAATATATTATATAATATAATACAAGATATTATATTATGATATATATATATAATATAATATATATAAAGTAGATTTAAGTTTTCCATAGCCTTTTTTAACTGCAGTATTTCTTTTTGATTTTCTGTCTAGTTGACCTGTGTATTTGTGACAGTGGAATATTTTAGTCTTCTACTATAATTATCTCAGGACCTGCATGGCCTCCCATGTCCAATAATTTTTGTTTTATGTATTTAGATGCTCCAGTTTTGCGAATATATATATATATATATATATATATATATATATATATATATATATATACTAAATTATTACTAACTAAATAGTATATAGGTAAATGCCTTTATTAATCTATCTATATGGTTGTAAGTCCTTTACACTTAATCATTCTATTAATAAGCGAAATTAGAGTAGGAGGAGAGCAGTCTAAGGTTAGGAGTTAGCTTAGGTACAAAACAGAAAGAAGTATTTATATGATAGAGAAAGCCTGGCAGTATTGGTACTCCAGTCAGAGGACAACAGACAGAGAAAATCCTATAGGCATGATTCTGAGAAGTTTGGTAGAGTTATGAACCACGTAGAGATCTTCAGAAAGATTTATGAAAAAGAGCTTAGAGTGTTAAGAGAGGGGGAGATTCAGAAACTAACAAGCAAAGCGACAGAAGGTGGTTGAAATGAAGGACTGGACAGGACTGAGAGAACGAAGGGCTCACCCTCTCCTCCTCCCTGTTGTTTCTCCCACTGGCAGGCTTTTAGAGCTGCTGCTTTGCTTGCTTCATTCCACAGCTCCCTCCCACTTTTCATGAGGGAAAGAGCAGCCAGTTTCACCACAGCGCTGCCGTATGTGGGTGCATAAAGCTCGCAGAACTGATCTTTTTCCCCAAGTGTGGTGGGAAGAGCCCTGGAGAGCATCGTTGCCTCCAAAGCCTTAAAGTTCTGTGGGTCTCTCCAGCCCATGATTGGCCAACTTTCCTTTGGATATCTGCCTTCCTTGTTGATTCCTTGGTAGCAGCCAACTCGAATGTCATTTTCTAATGTTCAATGCTTTCAAACTTAATTAATTAAAACATTTTTTTAGCCATAGCTCTCCTAAATCCTTGTGAAGTGTGCAGTAAGTGGGCCATCAAATCTATTGGTGTATATATGGATGGAAATCGAGAAATTTTATAATGAAGCATATTTCATATACTCTCATGTTTGTGCCCAGCATGAAACCATTTCAGAGCCTCTAGATTTGATGAAAAGAAATGCTTCATTAAATAACATGAAGCTTCTAGTTGTATTATAAAAGCAGCATGAGCAAATGTTATACGAAATTACTCCTCAGATTAAGCAAAGTGAAATAATAGAAACTAGATGATTTATGTGGAGCCTGAATAAGGAGTAGAGAAATCTCTGACACTGATGAGGATTTTAGAAAGTACTTTTAAATGCATAGTATTTTTATGTCAACTGGTAATAAATCAGTGGGTGGTATCAAGATAGCTAGTGCACGGTTCTCAAATTTTAAGGAAAATGTTTCAAGCACATTAACATGAAAATATAATGTTCAATTTTAGCTTTTGATACTGTCCAACTAAAGATCCTTTCTATTCTTATTATCACTAAGGTAATTTGTTATTATTCATCAGTGCTTTCATATATATTTTGAAAAAATTAAATATTTTTTCTTTTAATCTATTAAAACACCTACAATTTTATTAATATCTCTAAGTCTAAAGAATAATTGTAATCTAAGAATTGAAGCTTATGTAGTTCTGTCTACCAGTCTGTCTGTCTATAGGTCTATCCATTCATACCTACGTATATGTAAATTCATACTTATGAACTAGGCCACCATAACTTTTCGTTTTGATCAACAAGTATATAGATAGATAGATAGATAGATACAGATATATAAAAATACTATCATAAAATGTGGTAAAATTATAGAAAATATAGGCTGGTAATATGTTAATACTAAAATTAAAGTAATAGATTATTTAATCCAAATAATTATAAAAAGTTAAGAATATTTCATAATCTCTAACGTAACCACTAAAAAATAAAGTTAAAACTATTTTGTCAGAATCCCAATTTATGCATTAAAATAAAATATTTAAAGTGTCAAGGTAGTCTATGAGATTACTAGAAAAATAAGTGAAAATAGAGTAATAAAACACATAAGAAAAACCTAGCAGATCTAACCTCATACTTATCAGAATAGAGTCAATAATAAAAGCAAATTTGATGAGGACTGAAACACATAATTCAATTATGTATCAAATACAAGAAACTCATACCAACTATCATTATATAGATATTAATCCATATTGCATATTAATTCGTAGATTAAAAGTAAATTAATGGAAGAAGTTATGCTAGATAAACATTAATTAAAGAAACACTTGGGATGATTACATTGATTTTGGACAAACTAGATACTAGAATAAAGATATTTCCAGGTGCTTAGCTACACATTACCTATGACGTTTCAATTTACCAAAAAGACACAAAGCCCAAAATGCTACTATACCTAATAACATAGCTACCACATGTACAAAGATAAAATCAATATATATATATATAGTTGAAGTGAGAATAAGAGCCAAGAATTTAAATATCACTTTTCTATGGTACAGAAAGAACTAACAAAGAGAAAATTAGGAAAAGTACTAATACGTTACTGTATTAACATACTTTAAAAACACTAAGTGAAAGACTTTGTCCCAAAACCTCACTCGTCTTCTATGGCTCCATTTAGCTGAGTGTCCAGAAAAACACATATCTATAAAGATAGACAGTAGATTATTGATTGATTATAGATAGAAGAATAGAAGATTGGGGCACGATCACTGAAAGGCAAAGAATTCCAGATGTCATGAATATATTCTAAAATATATTATAGTGATATTTGTGTAATTCTGTGAATATGTCAAAACTATTATTTACCTTAAACAAGTGAATTTATGAAAGTTGTATGTAAATAAATGTGTTAAAAAACTATTCAGTAGAGGCATGATTGTCTTGGTAGAAAATCCTGTATATATACTTTTTATGATCTAAATTCTAATTTGGAACTAACAAGTGATATATGGCAATGCCTCAAGATACAAGGAAAATGGTATGAGTCTTACTCATTTTTCTATTCCTGCAAAATCGATACCTGCTATCTCAAAATGTGACTTAATTGAGAAAGAAGATGTTGCAAGTGTAAATTAAAATGAGGTCATACAGGATGAGAGGGGGTCTGTGACCTAATGTGGCTTGTGTTTATAACGAGAACAGAACAGTCAGGCTATAATCCTGACACTCTGACAGGCTAAAGTGAAAGGATCGTAAGTCTGAGCATAACTTCAATAATTTAGCAAGATCATGTCTCAAAATCAAAAGTAAGTACGATTTGGGGATGAAGTTCAGTGCTAAGGCCCTGGGTTCATCTCCAGTACCAAAAGGGAAGAAGAAGAAAATCAAGAAGCGGAAGAGGAGAAAGAGAAGGAAGAGGAAACTTGTACACATGCACACAGGGAAAACATCAGAACGTAAATGAAGGTGCAGGTAGACTCACGGTTATGATTCCACTATTCAAGAAACATCAAGGTTACCAGAAAACCACCAGAAGCTAAAGCAAAGGCATAAAACAGATTTTAGTAATGTGGAGTTTGGGTATAAAATGTATCTAAAAAATTGGACGTGATTATGGGTAGAAGCTAGAGTTTTGAAAAGGATGATAGAAAAATATTAAATTTCTTTGTTCTTAGAATTGGAAATTCTGATGAAGGATAAGAAAGAAAGAATAAATGATTAAAAATATTTGAATGAAAGTCCTTCACCAGCAGCAGCCCACTGGAAACCTCTCCCTGGAAGTGGGGGCTTGTCTGGCCTTTGTTTCTAAATAAACACCTGTCCTAACTATTCTACGTTTTTTCTTTGACTTCTCTTTAACCCACAATTTCTTTTTTGACGTTAAAAAAGGGGGAAAAAGGAAGAAAACAGGAAAGAAAGAAAAGAAAGACACTTTCCAGATTTGGCCAAACTCAAAATTGACACTAGCCTGCAAGATTTCTGATGATTCATTAGATTGTCTCAAAAGTGGCAGAAACCTAAGCTCCCTCTTACTCCTAAGTAGTAGAAGAAGTTTAGATGTTTAGATGACTTATAACATGGAAAAAGTGTTACTCTATTTTTTTTAAGCTGAAAGTTACCATGCTGGGTCTGTAGATTGGGACACTGCTACACGTGGAATTTAGAGAACAGAAAGGACAGAAGCAGAAAGACAAGTAGGCTGTGCTTAAACTAGGATGGATAAGGCAGCGATGTTTGTTTGCTTACTTTTAAATATGTAATGGTATTCGAATGTAGTTTATCTGAGTTAAATTTTATGCTTTCAAAATTAATTTTAGTTAATTATCCTTTATTTACCCATTAGTGTAATTCGATTTAATTGCATGTTTAATGTAAATGACTATAATCACATAATTTCTATGTGTTAATGACATAGTTAGATGATGCACAAATATTATTTTAATGATGTCATAAATTCTTTATAAAGCATGGCTGAACAGAAGCCTACCATCTGACAAGGTCCTTTAGGTCAAAGACTATGGGAAGGGAAGCATAAGTGCATAGACTGTGTACTTCCGCCCACTAATTTAATGACTAACATTTTATACAGTAGGGTGAAGTGAGCATTTGTGTATCTACTTCCCAAATTGATTTTTAAAAATAGCTGTATACTTAGTGAGATTATTTTGCTAAGCAATAAAAGGGCATAAAATTAAGAAGTGCACTGACACTCTGACAGAGGAGAAATATTTCATTATAACATTCAATTTACTCACTCGTTTCATTTGACATTTACCAGAAAGACAACTTATTTTAAGACTGTAGACCCACTGTTCTAGATCACAGCATATCAAATCCACGTCAATATATTGCACTTGCTCTCATGAGTAAGCTCCAGTCTCCAGTAAAAAAATGAGACACAGATGTGAATGTCCCAATACAATGCAGGATACTCTATAATAACACAGCAAAGAACTAAACAGTATTATAAAAGAATATTCATAAACTTTGCTTCAGGAATTTTGGAGGGCTTTGAAGAGACATGATAAATGACATGTATGAAAGAGAAACAGGAATGTAGCACATAAAGAAAAGACAGCCAGCTTTGCCAGCAGTAGTGACCTTTGATAAATGCAAGTCTTTTTTCCCCCCACATTTTATTGACACGTATATGTGCAAAATTCAAGGTTTGCAATGAAGTTGAGCATTTTGTGCACATACGTATCTTGTCAAGGTGACAAGGGCTTTCCCGCTCTCCTTTTGTCCCTCCCCTACCTACCCACCACTGCCTCCACCCCCACCCTACTCCCCTCTTTCACTTTGTCTTTTGTCTTAAGTTCCATGAGATAGTTGTGATCTGGGTCTCTCATATCAGAGAGACCATTCGATGTTTCACCTTCTGCTTCTGACTCACTTCACTAAGCATGATGTTCTCAAGTTTCTTCCATTTGCCTGCAGAAGCCTCCACGCTGTTGGACTTTATTGATGCATAGTATTCCATTGTGTATGAATACCACGTTTTGTGTATCCACTGGTCTGTTGATGGATATTTTGGTGCCTTCCACATTTTTGCTATTGTTAGTTGTGCTGCTATGAGCATAAGTCTTTTTACAAGCCATGGCATGTCCTGCCTCCCACACTTGGGCTTCTGTAGAGAAAGGATGATGCTCACCATTTAGTTTGGAGGTAGAATATAGAAGAGTCCCAAGCTGTTATGGTAAGAACTTGAGTTTTGTTTTATAAATAATAAAAAAGCAAAGACTTTTAAATCTGTAAGGATATATGATCAAATTTGTATAGAATGTTAGCTGTGGGAACAGTATGAGGGTGGCTTAGAAGCACAATTTGATTTACATAGCAGTAACTAGAAACGGAAGGCTTTAACAATGGTCATTAATCATACATTTAGAAGATGCATATTGCAGAGATATAAGTATCTAAGTGAAAATAAAATACGAAACCATAGACATAGAGCCCTACTAGCTTGAGGGATGGTGCTTAATAATGGCAGAAATAGGGAGGAATTGTGCTGCGTTGTACACATGGTTTGTCAAGAACAAAGAAACAGAAACAAGAAGCAGGGCCACAAGACCACACCTGGGGTTGGAGGGTCATTTTTGATGCACGATTGGGTAATCTTTTATGCGTTTGGTCAGGACTTTCTATAATTTGAACATGTGGGTATGACTTCCACAAAATTTAATAAATTGTCGTTTTGTATTTTACTTTATTTCATTTTTCTCTAAATTTTAAGATTGATAGAATATGAAACAAACCGTAAGTTAATAGTAATTTTAAAAAACAGGCACATTCTCTTTCCCCCTTCACTTATTTAAATTCCCTTCCTTTCTCTGCTTTAATTCACACACTTTCTTATGGTCTCAATGCTTCCCCCTCTTTTTCTTGTTTTGCACTATTTTTTTTTTGTTTTTCTTTGTCATTATTTTTTTCTGCTATCACTTTCTCTTTCTTACCTACGAATTATATGACATAATCTAAATATCATTGATGCTTAATTTGGTCCAGGCTGCTAGACTTTATTACTTGTTTGCTACAACTTGTTCAAGGTTAATATAATAGTAGAAAATTTTCCCATCATGTTCTTAAATATTAGGTAATCTATGGTCAGCTTTTCACCTGTTCATGTTGCTTTGGTATCTTGAATTAATGCTGGAACTTGAAACAACCACACAGTGTAGACTGGAAGTAACTAATCATACACCTTTTTAAAGAGTTAAAAGAATCAGAGAAAAAGTAGTAGGTGTAGAATATAGAAAATGCAGATTCAAATTATTCATAATTGAAATAAAAGAAGAAAGAAAACAACACGGATCCCAATTAAAGTTTACATTTACAATTCAAGAGAGCTCACTGATAATTAAGTTGACCTCATTTCTGATTCTACTGTGTACCCGAAAAACTGGTACAAGGTAGCATTAGATATTGAAAACAAAGGAAATAAGCCGTTTATAAGGAAAAGTCTATTTGTAGGCATACTGATGACAGCACGCATTAAAGGTGTACAAGACTTACGCTTAAGGGAACAAGAGTAAGATTGAACTCAGAGTATACGATAAGCATGACATTTTGAACCAGAAACTCATTATCAAAGTGTAAATGATTTTTTAAAAAGTGAATGCAGAGAGGAATATACCTGTATAGAAATTCTTGATTTTTGGAAACAAATACATTTTTATACTAGAAAAATAAAACTCATAACACTAAATTAATATTGAGACAAAGGAAAACTGAGAGTTAGCGTAAACGTGTCTCTTTTTATAGAATGTAAGCCTGTATCTCTGTGTTAAAGTAAACATACAAAAGATGTTTCAAAGAAGATTTGGAAGAAGCTGTGAGAACATGTTATTAATTAAGTATATATTGGATTTAAAAACAAATTCATTCTTTAGAAATTATATTATTTCAGTCATTGTGGAATATTTATTTCAAAGTATTTTATAGAACTTCTAGGAAAAATTGATTAATATAAATATGTCAGTAGAACAATTATCCTTCAGTTCAAAATAAATGAAAAATTAAAACCAAAAAATGAGAAAACTATGTCATTACATTTGGAGCACAGAAATTGCAAAGCAAACTTGAAATGAAAAGTGGTATACTTTCTAGTTCATAAATGAGCTTGGATGCCATTTCAGTATCAATGAGCTAACTGGTGCCTAATTAGTCATTGTCTAGAATGGCTGCTTCTTTCTTGGACTAGGAAATAATTTTAGGATGGAGAATAATTTATATATTACTTTCGGATAAAATTTTTCTTCAGTTAAAACAAAAATTTGTATTTGTACAATAGTTTCCAGTGCAGTACAATCGTCAGTACCCTTTCACTCTAATTCCCGTGTCCTCATTTGAGTCTACTGAAGGCAAAACCTTTGTCATGAGGCAGCGAAAGTATGGCAGATGCCTTCCTGTCTTCCAAACTACCTAGGACTTTTCTCCTAGTTTGCTAATTGTAGTTTCTCATATATCCGATATCCAATAAGAGATGGAGACATGAGATATAACCAAAAAGCAGTCGATCAGTGAATTCTACTTTGATCTCTTACTTATAAACTGGGTTTTACGTGATATTGTTACTTGTATAAAAAGCCATTATCTCCTCCTAGAATTTTTTGTTGCTGTTGTTTTCTCATGTGCCATTCCATCTTTAAATACCACACTCCACAGCCTCTAGACAAGTGTGGAGAGGCCTCCACAGTGATTCACTGCCCCGTGTTCCTGTTACTGTTTAGATCTAAAATACCCTCCAAGTCCCATTTGGAGGTCGGTGATTATCTATGGTGGATGTGATGAAGAAAACAAAAGCAAAAATAAATATTAAAGCAAATATGTACTTTAAGGACCATGTTAAGGAAATGTGTGTGTGTGTGTGTGTGTGTGTGTGTGTGTGTGTGTGTTTCTTCTCTTTTATCTTCTTATCCTAAGACCTGGTATAGAATTTTGAACTTAATTGAAATTAAAGATTTAAATTATTCAATAGATATTTTTGGAACTCAGGCACACATAGCAACAAAACAGAATCTCAGGAAATAGCTTTTATTTAGTCCACCTGTTGCAAATTGATAAACTTTAACATTTTCTGGATTTGTTAAGCACAGGAGATCATGTCATAGTGTTTCTGCCTAAAGGCCCAAGTGACAAGGTACAGTCATCAAAAATTGACTGAGTAGTTTCTATGTGTAAGTGCAAAAGCTTTTTAACAGTTATTTCAACAACATGTTGTTTCCCACACAGAAAAGCTAAGTTAAGCATTCCAAGTTTCTGTCTACAAATGAGATTTAGTCCACAAAAATTTCAGTATATCAGCCATGATGATTTTAATTATTTTATTAGTAGTGTTTTCCTTAGCAAAATCCAATCATAGTGAGTTGGTTTGTGAAAGTATTCTGTATTATAACAAATACAAATAATTTTAAGTTGTTAAGACCTATAAAATAGTCAAGATTGATCTAATAGTTAATAAATTCAGTATTCAAGTTAAGCTACTGTTTCACATTTCTGGTCTGATGTTAATTCCTTTATGAACTGCTTCATGATGGATTTAAAATGTGTTTCTTACATTAGAGTATATCTGAAAAAATCAAATTTTGGCTTAAAAATAATATAAATAAGAACATCATCAATATAAAAGCATTAAAAGTTTAAAGTATGAGCATCTACGTGTGTATGGTTTAAAACAAAAATTTATCTGTACTGAGTATACGAGGTTAAGATTTAAAAAGTACCTTATGTTTGCAATCTCTTGAGATTTCTTTGCTTGCATAGTTACAATCACGGATGAGTCGTTAAATTTGATGAGAGGCAATATTAATTTTAAAAAAGGTTTCCTTACCTACATTTATAGTAAATCCTATTTCTTCATAGTAATCAAAGTCCTTAGGCGCTATCCGTAAGACATCGCGCCAGGTTTCATCAGCAGTTATACAATGTCACCTGTCAGGATGTGATAAACTCAGCAGTTTAAAATGGATGTGGTCTGCTGAACCCCTTACCCAAATTTTAAGTGTAATTTTTCTTACTCAGGACTTAAAACACATCGGAAAGAAAAATATCTGTCAGATCTTTATTTTACAGTATTGTCTAAGTAGTAGTTCATACTCATTGAGCTATAAAAACATAAGAATATCATGTTGTGCCTTGTTGATATTATCTAACATAAATACCATATATAATAGAGTTTTAAAATATAACAAATCACAATATAAGATGTATAGGTAAAGACATTGTGATTTCCTATTAGATCATAAAAAGCGTACATGTAATTAATTCCATCATTTGGGCTCAAATACAACCGCATGCAAATATTCCCCTGTGTCTGTGACTTCTCCACTGAGAAGTGTTTTTCATCCTCACCACAAATAGAGTAGACCAGAAATTTAGAAAGATAAGAGAGGATGAACGTTTTCAAATTTACATTTAATTATTTTTCTTAAAACAAGAATAAGATACAGTTCAAATGAGAGTTTGCAATGCACTCATTTGTAATAACATAGTTGTAGAATTATTGAAAAAGACATTTGCTTTTGTGTTGTGGAAAAAATTAGTTCTTATTTATTTATTTGCTTATTAATATAGAGATGGGTTTTTACTCTGCAGACTGGACTGGTTCTGAACTCACTTTCTAGTCCAAGCTGTCCTCAAATTCAGCAATCCCCCTTCCTCAGACTTCCAAATGCTGAGGTCACAGGTACGTGCCACAAACCCCAGCCTATGTGGTGCTGGGGAATTAAACTTAGGGCTCTGCGCTTGTTAGACAACAGCTCTAACCTCTGTGCCGTTCCTCTGGCGCCAAATTTTTTTTTCTGAATTTGCAAAAATTTTAACTTCTTGCTGATATGCAGGAATCTGTCCCCAGCGAGAACAAACAGGCAAAGAGGCAAAGGGAAGAAGCTCAAGTGGCCTTACTTAATGCTCACAACAACCCACTAGAAGACACCACACTTTGTACCACTACAATGTTGGACTCTTGGTCAATAGGAATTCTCGTTTCCAACAAAGGCACACACTCAGCAGGAAATACAGTAGATATTTTAATGAATTATAAACTACTCTCACCACCCAGGCTATCAGATCTACTTATGTCCAAACATCAATAGAAAGCATATATTGTATATTTATAAAAAGATTTGGCCCTAGTCATTAGGAGAAGGTCGCAATATTACATAATGAGGGAAGAGAAGACTCTATGTGAAACCAAGATGAGTCTCTGGTGCTGCTTTTCATTCCTTTATTCTACAGTAATTGAAAATATTCGCATCAAATTAAGCAAAAGGTCTAATGATCAATGGTTCAGTCCACATTCCTCTAGTCAGAGAGGAAGGTAGCAGCATATATACACTTCCAGGTCCCATCCCAGTGATAGGCCCGTCTGGTTCCAGGTGCAAATGTGTGATAATCCTCTACCGCATGCTTGTAATTAAATCCACATGCCTGTAATCCGATAGAGACACCTGCAGTCCACCCCACTAGACCAGGCCCAATCTCCCAACAGCACATGATCCCATAGAAAATTCATAGCATCCAAATACATGAGACTTTTAGAGGACATTCCAGATCAAAACCACAATAACTTTAAATACAACATTCCATTCAAATTTCTGTCATAACCACAATTCAAATATTATAAAAAGTAAATGTTAGATTCTAGTTTCGTATTTACATCTGTGTATTTTAGTTTTCATCATACAAAGATAAAAAAGTCAAATCAGTAAGTGTGAAATTTTGAAAGTTGGATACTTACTGTGATTCAGAATAAAACGCTTGGTGTTAACATTGCAGAATTTATACAGAGGTCACTTTTTAAGATTAGGAAAATAAAGAAGGTATCAAACGTTTTGACACAAAAATAAGAAAATTAATTTATTCCTTTTTGGCTACATTTTAGCTCAAATCTGAGGATACGTTTAATAAAATCTGTTTGACCCAACTGTTCACGCTGCAACAGGCATCCAACTGACTTCAAGTCTTCTTGTTTTTGTTTATGTATCATGGTTTCTAGAACTCTGAATTGTCGTAAAAGAGGAAAGCCACTCCTCCACAAAACTTCAAGAATTTACTGTACTTAACACAATTTACATATTTTGTTATTGTTTCTATAATTAAAATATTGAAATGATTTTAAAGAGAAATAAACAGTATGAAATTTAAAAAAAATCAGTGATTAAGAGAAAAAGCACCTCCTGACCCTTCAGAGTAAATTCAAGTTAGATTCTAAAAGTATATCCTTTTTACCATATAAATAAGCATGTATTACTTCTTCAAAGTGTATTTGTTCTTTCACATATTATGGTAACTTTGACCTTAAACCTGATCTATGCTGTGTTACTTTAACTTTTTCTAATTAAGAATAGTTTCAAAAAGCCCATCTAATTTAGATACAACGACTACTTATAATGGTAAATGAGTACGAGAAATATTCCAAAGAATAATATATTCTAATCTGAAGAAATAAAAAATGTATAAAATTAAATTTCCAATTGAAGATAGCCCTGAAAACTACTGGTATCTCTAGAGTATGGTTTCTAAACTAAGGAACCATGGACACAAATTGTTAATTCTTTGCTGTACTGGACTACCACGTACACACAAAGATGTCAAGCAGTATCTCTACCCTCCACTAACTAGATGTCAATGTCAGCACCCTAATTATGAGAACTCAAAATGCCTGCAGACATTGCCAAATATCCTCATAGAAGAGAGGCACAAAATTTCCCTTGGCTGATCACCAGAGATCTGAAACAGCAGAGAAACTTGTTAATACTTTATAGGAAAATGTACAAATAATTGGTATTTCAAATCAGCTTTAGTTTTAGCATGGCAAAAAAGTCAAGCAAGAAATAAATTATATATTCACAATGTAGTACTGGGGTTTGCAGTGGGATCTTGTGGTCACCACTCCACCTTTCCTTCTGAGATAAAGATACAATTGCTTTCTCCTTAGATTTAGTCAAGTTATTTCTCAGATGCTTTGTTGAAATGGCTGGAGAAAAAAAGGAAGTTTTCCACATATGTTTTTTTTTCATTTTCACTTTCATATTTGTTGCATTAGTTTTGTGATATAGTCACATGATTGCACCTGTCAGACCTCTGAAGGAATGTACCTATGTATGAAGTCATTATTATTTTTTCTTGAATGAAACTTCTATTTGACAATTCAGCTATCTTACTTCAAGATAAATATTTGATTATCTAAAAGTTATCAAAGTAATTTGTATGATTATAAAACTTCTTTAAATTTATCTTGATTTTTAATACAATAAGATGATTATATAAAAGGTAAAAAACAATTTTCTTTTATTCCCCCATTTTATTGATACGTATACGTACAGAATTTAAGGTTTACATTGGAGTTGAGCGTTTTGTGCACATATGTATCTTGTCAAGGTGACAGGGGCTTTCCCGCTCTCCTTCTGTCCCTCCCTCTACCCTCCCTTCCCTCCCATCTCCCCCACCCTACCCTCCTGTTTCATTCTGTTTTTCGTTTTAAGTTCCATAAGGGTTGTGATCTGATCTGTGACTCTCATATCAGAGAGACCATTTTCTTAACATTAATTGTGAAAAATACAAAAATAGGGTGGAACCTAAAATTCCATTTATTTGTTATCAAATCTCAAACATCAATATTACAGGTCCAAATTTATTTATCAATGCCTTATACATTTATGAAACTATTGATATCAAGTCAAAATGCAGATATTGCCTTGTTTCATCCATAAGTATGTCAATAAGTATCCTTGAATATTATCATACTTCACATTAAGAAATAACTATATTATCATATATTCAGTCAATGTTAAAATCTTTCTGGTGGTCTCATAAGTTTTCTATTATTTGGTCAACTCTGTATTCAAATACATAATTATACACTGTGCTTAACTTTTCAGTCATTTCACTTCCGTGTCCTATCTATACCTCTTTCACATTCCCATGAACCCTATTTTCTGAAGAAGCTTCTTTATTATTCCTCAGTTTCACATTAATCAGGATTTTCCTCACTCATCTTTAAGCTGTCATTGCCCTGTTCTCGTGTGACTACTTATGGAAGCATAGAAGAAGGAAGCCATCGCGGCTGTGGCATATTTTTTCAAGAAATAAAATATTAGCAGTTATAATATTTGGTAGGATTCGATAATTGATTATAAATTTTAAAATGGTCAAATTCTTGTTTGACTATTTTTGTTTCCTTAATTTTTGAAATACTTTTCAACGTAGAAACTTTTTGCTAGTCTGAGCCAAAATTTTTTTCCTCAATTTTCAAAATAAGGCGTTGTTTTCCTGCTGTCTCACATACCTGGGATCAAAGGGGTGAGGGCCAACTGACATAACTGATGGTATTTGAGAATTCTGTTGCTCTTGGAGTATATGAGAAATATGCTAGTTTTATGTCTTCTATTTTTTTAGCTCCAGACTTAAAAAATTCTCCTGACTCCTTAAGGCTATGTAAGAAACTTGTGTAATTTAAAAAACTCATTCAGTTGATTAAATATGTAAAAAGAATTCCTAAAATTTGAAATTACATGGCAGGGGTGTAATCTCCTAGTAGCTTGACTGTGCAGAGAAGTGTGAATTCATTTTCTCTTCTTACAAGAAGCTTATTAACTTCCTTAAACTTTTACCTTACATAATACTCATGTTTTTTTGCTTTTAGATGTTTTCTTCTTTCTTTTCCTTCCTCCCTTTAGTCTTTCCTTTCTTCTTCTTTTCCGCTTCCCTCCCTTTATCTCATTGTTCATTATAGACCTCATACATATGCAATGAGACAGTGATATAATTTTATGCCATTTCCTCAAATTTTCTAGTGTATTTATTAAACAATTATTTTTGCTGTAGTGTTCACACATTATCTTAGTGTTATATTAAATATTTTTATCCTCAACCCAAATTTAGAGTTTTATATTCAGTTATAGTACTTGATATTCCTTTTATTACACCAACATTATCAACATGTTTGGGAATTTATGTATGCATTTTCATTAATTATTAATTTCAAATGTTTTAAGTACCAATGCTTATTTATTTTTCCAAATAATATTTAATGTTTATGCTATATTAAAATTACTTTTATAACTTAAGAAGTATTATAAATCAATTTAGAGAAATATTAGAGATGAAAATTATAAAACATTTTAGAGATTGCTGAAATAAAGACATTTGGAAGGCCCTCATCTATCAGCCTTGTCTACATTTCCATTTGTAAAAAGATCATTGAACGCCTTTCTGAAAAATAAAATTCCCCATTTTCTTGTGAAATGTGCATCTTCATTGCTCTTACCTATGAAATATTATTTTAATGGGGTTTGCTAATTAGGATATGAGCTGGCTTTTGGGGCACATTTATGTTGTAAACAGCTCCTGCCTATTTGAAAGATCTCTCCCAAAGAACATCTTTCCTTTAGTTTGATGAGAATCCCATTGAAACACTCATGAAATCCATGAGTAAGTCAAGACAGTGATATTCTGTTGCTTGCTTAGTGTTACATTTCAAATTAACGTACAGCTCAATGCCCTGTCCTACTTTCACCAAAGCCACAGTAAGAAGACAAGGTGCTTATGCTCTTTGTATCACTACACTAATTGTATCTTAACCCTACGGCTAGCACTTACAAAGCAGCAGTTGTTCAAAATACAGAAGGGGAAGTATCTATTGATTTCTAACCTGGTGTTCATTCAACTAGTAAATTAGCAGGGATCAGTTGTCAGTGAGTATGTCAGGATTCCCACCACACGGTGGCCGATGCTTCTGTATCACGGGAGGCTGTGACCTGGATCTGCGTGGAAGCAAGCTAACCGGAGCATAACGGCCTGCCTTCTCTGAAGTTTAATACTACTGGACGGTGCCCAAAGCTTGGCCAGCGTGAGAAGTCTAAAATTAGTGTCGAAGATCTTTCATGTTTTCTCAAGTCCAGGGCTCCAGAAAAAAATAGACCAAGCTAGTTGCTGCTATATGATATTGTAAATCTTGGACCATGTAAATTTCTAAAAATATATAAAACCAACGATGTGTGCAGAATGCATTTTATAAATAATTTGCCATGTCTATTTAACCATTTTATTGTACAAAAGTTACATAGTATAATGTTTTGGGAAACACGCAGATAAAATAACGATACTGAAAAATGTTAAAAGCCTTCATCTCACATAGTTACCAGCCACTTTCTTTTTCTTCCTTATTTTATTTTATTTTATTTTATTTTTTGTGGCAAGAGCAACTAAAACCAACTCATTCACAAATGACTTTTGGCTAGCTAGCATCCTCACGTTCTACCTTAGATCTTTAGACAGTTTCATTCTACATATCTGCTATGTTGTAATCTTCAAATCAATCTCTCAGTCAGTTCTTTATCCATTTGCTCGCTTGTGTGTTGCTTTGCTTTGATTCCACATGTGAGTTCAGGTAGAAAAATTAGAAGTTAAGCAGTGAAAAAAATGATACCACTCTCTGGAAACGAAAAACCAACGAAATATTTTACCAGGAAAATGATGCTATGAACAATTGTATTAGATTGAATAAATAGGCTGGCACATAAAAAGTTTATTAGGAATCTAAGAATATGAGTAACCGTGGGGGTTGCAAGTAGCCGATGATTCCAAAGAACACTGGAGAGATAAGAATTGTCAGTCTCCATAAGGAACTGAATTTAGGGGTTAAGTACATGAGAGAACGGTTTAGATTTCAGCGTTCAGTTAGAGATAAGAGAATAAAGGTGAGTAAAACTGGAGAGAGAGCTGCTGGGAGAGGATCATGAAGTCAATGCTAGAAAGGCTATGGGAAGATTCTTTTCTCTGAAAGCTTGCTGTGGTGGACAGCGCTAGGCCTTCCCAAAAGGCTGCATCCTGATCTGCAAGAACTTGTGACTGGAAGATACCAAAATGAATTGAGGTTATAGATGAATTAAATTTATCAGCTGACCTTAACATAAACAGACAGTTCTGATCCTGGATTTTTCCAGAGCTTAGTGTAATTAAAAAATGGTGCAGAATAAAACAGGAAGAAGAAAACAACTTCCAAATTTACTAAAGTAAGAACAAAGAACAAAGGTGTTTTTCTTTTTTTTCTTAGTAATCATGTTGTTCTCAATAGAGATAGTGAGGAAACATTGACAGTTTCATGTTTACGTTTGTAACGGAATAATCCTTTTGAGTTTCAAAAGAAAGTGTCATCTGAGTGAAAATACAGATGGAAAGTTCCTGTTACAATGATCTCATATGCACTTATAGCATTAGAAACTTGTCCTTAAAGAAAATAAATGAATAGTTTAGGAGCAAAAGAAAGAAAAAAAAAAGGTATGTATATTTACAAGCATTTTAAATGAAGGAGGGCTGATAGCTATTCTAAAGAAGAAAAATCCGCTTCATTACCAGCTAAGTAACTGAATGAATCTTAAGTGGCTATGAATAGAAAAACAAATTATGGTGACCTGCTGCAACTAATGAATAAAAACAGAATGTTGTAAAAACACAACACAATAAGGCAGAGTGATGTCAACAACATTCTGTGCCAACTATCCCGGTCCCAGAGGGATGGGGGTGGATTACTGTAAGGCATCCATGAGGTCAGAGCAAATTCTTGTCTCCTGACACTTCTTATCCTCTATTCTACAGACATTCATTTTGCATTTTGGTTTGTAGTAGTTTCTGGGATGTGAAAACCCAGAAATTATTAATATATTTTCAGTTATCCTGATTCAATGTTTACCTGAAAAGGTTTTTTACACAGATTATATTATACTTAAATTTAATGAAAGGTTAATAGGATTACATGTCTGGATAAAAATACCCTGAGAATATTTTGGGAAGTAGATATTATAATTAAAGTATATCCAAATCACCTGGAAGCTGTCATAAGCATCATGATCTTTATGCTCCTGTACTGACCTAAGAAGTTATTTTTTCTGCAATATTTTATAATTTTGTTACATTATTTTCTTTATTTTTTCTTCTTCAAATTTTTTTTGCTTAAAACTTTAGACCACTTAGGAGGAATAATGTTCTCTTCTCTTTTAGATCTAAATTAAGAAAAGGCTATCAGTAATTTTCATCAGGCATTTAAGTTATACATAAATACATGTTCATTAATTAACTCATATTCGCTTTGATGACTCTAGTCAGCTTGGATTACAGATCATCCTAATAGTCCTTTAATTTCATTAATTCTGTAAAGGTCTTATTTTCAAAATCAACACCATCTCTGAGGTGTAGGATTCACGGCTTCAGTACGTGAGTGTTGAGTAGCCGTATTTCTAACTGTACTATCCAAATTACCCTAGTCAGTTGAGTATTATCAATGAAGATTTTATTAATTTTTATTTTGAAAAAATATAGAGTTAAAAGAGTTACAAAAATGGTAGCAATTTCTCATACATTTTGTATCTGACGTTGACTTCTTACATACTTATGGAATCATTATCAAAACAAAGAAATTGGAAGTGTCATAATACTATTTCTTAATATACAGACATCACCCCAATTCCCTTAATTTCTCTACTAATGTCCCTTCCAATGATGCAAACCAGAGGGTCAAAAGAGAGCAGGGGATTGTAAATTGATGCAATATATATGTACACCAAGTATTCCATTTCAATGTAAACACTATGTATATAATGTTAGGTTTTGCATATGCATATGTTGATATATAAATAAAATGGGGGAAAACAAAAAATGATTTTGAACATGGAATGCTATGCATGTATTGCATATACATTTATTTATATATAAATGAAATGGGGGAAATAGAAAAAAGACTTTGAATGTGGAATATTGTCTGGGTGAAGCCACAATAATCACAGGTTTTATATGAACGGAAAGGAGAGATAAAAGAAAGACGAAGGGGGTTGCAGGCCGTGGGATGCTGACTATTTCCACAGCTGAAAAGGCAAAGACAGAGCTTCCCTGAAGCATCCAGAATGGCGCACAGCCTCGCCAACACCTCGATGGACTTGTGTAACTGCTCATAATTAATCTTGGTTTTTTAATTGCTGAGATTAGGTCAATTCATTTCAGGAATGATGTAAAATTGATACATTATCTGTATTAACACTCAAGACAAAATATGTGAATCTATACTGCTTCTTTCAGCTCCAAACCCAGAATGCAAATTTCACGCTTGCCTTCTCTCATTTCTTATTTGCAACTTCTGTCTCCAACATTGACGAACCTAGTTTTCATCACATATTGTTATAGTGTATTTATGTGTTCAATCTGGTATACATATAAATCAATTTCAGGGTTTCTGACTCATACCTAAGAAGCAAATTTTCTAGGGTAGAGGATATATGTGTAAAAATACACATGTACATGTACAAATACACTTATATATAATGTTGATATTGTCAGTTTCAGTGTTTAAAACACCTAGACTCGCCATTTAAGTATCTAATTATGTATGATATCCAATTATTAATTATTACATATTTTTTACTATAGGTAAACTCCAGTGAAAATACTGATTTGGTTGTTTAAATGTCTTTATTCATTTAGTCTAATTTCCTAAATTCAAACTTTGTCTTAGTCAGTCTTCACCCTTAGATGTTGACTGAACTTGTGTTAAACTTACATATAGGAAAAGTCATTATTAACGAAACACTTTATGAGTTTTGATACATGGGGAGAACCTTGTGTCTTTCAACAAATATGCACTTGTATGATACAAATTTTAATATCTGTAGTCTCCAGGTGCTCCCTGTTCTTCTTGAGGATTACACTTGGCTTCAACCAATTTGTCAATTAATCTAGCAATGTTCTTCTGATTTCTGTCTTTCTCCTGTAATCAAGGGCCTATATCCTGTCCTTACTTGTAGTTGTCTCTGAGTTCTAGATTTTCCCCTAGTTGTTTATTCACAGAGATGCGTTTTCTAATTGAGTAACAAGAAATTTCCAACTTACCATTTTCTTTTGTCATGTAAATTTGAGTGACATTTTCCATTATTTAATAAAAATCTGACCTGGTAGCACCAGTGAAATACAAGATTGAAATGTTCTTAACCATCTTCAACTCCTTTCAGTCACCTTATCTTTTCTTTCTGATTTCTAATGCTTCTAATGCTGTAATTAATATTTTATTGGTCTTCAAGCAATGGAGATTATAGCCTCTGTTTCTATTACTTTTGAATTATAATTTTAGATATGATTATTTAGATTTATAATCATCATAAATGATTCTTCAGATATTATTTTTTCTCATTTTCATTTATATATATGTATATATAGTATTCAATTAAGGTTGAGAATTTTGTGCACATATATATTACAGTACTATTACAATCCCCCAACCTTGAGCTTTTTTATCTTCCAGCTCCCTCCTGCTTCCTCCTGACTCCCAATATCTCACCCATTTTCTTTTGTAAATTATTCTGGTTTTTTTTTTTTTTTGTAATAGAGAAACCATGTGGTATTTCACCTTCTGAGTCTTACTTCACTAAGCATGATGATTTCAACTTGCATCCATTTACTTAAAACTGACTTGAATCTGTCTGTCCTTGTGGTAGAGTGGTACTCCGTGGTGTACAAATACCACAACATTTTTATCCATCGGTCGTAGGTGGTTCTTGTAGCATCTTCCTCTATTTAGCATTTGTTGTTTACTTCACGGGCATGTCATGCGTTTCTGTTCTGTGTTGCTTTTACCTCTTTCGGACAGACACCCAGAAGAAGTATTGCTGGATCGAATGGAAGGTTATGGAAATTGCTCATCAAGCTGAACACACTGTTTTATAATTTTTGGCCAAAACAAAACAATGATGAAGACAAAAAGTTCGGTGACTACTCCTGCTGTTCTGACATGCTCTGCAGCGTTAAACAATCCTTTCCTTAGAACACATGATACTAGGATTCAGCATGTAGTTCCTTGCCGGTTTTGTCTGATTTTGAAATGCAAATTCCAGCTTTTAAAAATCTACTGAGAAGCATCTTCGCATACTACGTCGTCTCTGTGTCTCAATGACTTAGCGGATTAATGAATCATGAGAAACACTGATCTAGCTGAGGACACGCCCACGTAATATATCATCAGAAAAATAGGTGCGTAGATGATCTATGACTCCAAAGGCGTGCTGTGCTGAACGGACTGCACGGGCTGCTGTTGGTGCTGCACATGGTGCTGGCCTTGGAGAATGATTCATTCGAAAAGCATTCACTGTCTATTGGAAAAGTTTTAATCCATCATTATGCATCTTGTTATTAAATTTTCATTCTATTATTCCCTAAAAACAGATGTTCAGGATTGATATGTCACGTGGTACAATGAAAATTTCCCTTTTCCATCATTAAAAAAATAATGATATGACATTGGACTTTTAGTAAATTAAAATTTTCTACACCTCTTACTGATATTCACACCATATAATAAGAATATTTTTATCATCAATATTAATCATCATTTCACATACACTAAAATAGTAATACTAAAATAATGTGGCCCTTGAGGTACATTTACCCTCATTATTAACCAAAATCCATATGAATACTGTTTGAACTGTCTGAATAATTAAAATAGCATAATTTAAAGATAAAAAGTTCTAGGGGATCTTTGAATTGAATTTGAGTCCCATATAATTTATTTTTTATTTTGCTATTAAGAGTTTTCTTTTAATATGTCATGAGATATCTTGATTGTGTATTTTCCCATATAATTAAAGTTATATTTTACCAGTATTTTGATATTTTCTTATAGTAAAATATTATTCAACAATAATAATTTTTGACAAATCATGTATTTTTTTCCTGCAAATTTGACTCTAAAACTGAAGTTTTTAAATTTTTATTAAAAAAGTAAAATCAATGAGTTTATTAACTAGTAGAGTGAAATGGCATAATTTTGACCTTATGCCAAAGACTTATACAATGGTATAAAAGTAAACTAAATTTTCTTTTGTCCCAACTACAGTGCTAATGGGCAGCTTGCCAGAATAATGAGTTACCCTATCATAAAGATACATGCATATCCATCTTCGTAGCAGCACAATGCCTTACAGTTAAATCCTGGAAAGAACCTATACACCCAACAGCAGAGGCGCGGGTAAAGAAAACATAGCAGTTCTACACAATGGGAGGTTGTACAGCATGAGCAAATAAAGACACAAGGAATCTGGAAGAAAATGGGGCCAACTTGAATCACTACTTCCCAGGGAAATGAACGAGGCATGAAAGACTAAGCACTGACCGATTGGCGTCTCTCATATGACTTTGACATAACAAATGATGCATAAAAAAAGACTAACAGAAGAGGCAGAGTAGGAAGAGAGGTGATGAGCGGCTTGGAAAACGTAGAGTCCCTAAAAATGGGAGGTGTGGACGGGAGAAAAGGGTAAGAGGGAGGGACACCGCTTCCCTCAGCCACATAGAACCAACGAATTATTGGATCTGTCGTTCATGAATGTTCAGTTTACAAAAAGACGCTAAATTCTGTAACGCTCTTTTCTCTGGTGCCTCTGATACACATTTTGGTTCATTAATCACCATTCTCAATCATCTGCATGTCTAAGAGTTCTGAAACATCAACTATGGTCCAACCTATGAATAACTGTCCTTTATTTCCTCCCATAGTGCCCCACTCCTGCCCAACGCACGGCCTTGCCAATTTCTGTCAAAAATTGCTGGTTAGAAGGCATGTGTTTTTCTTTTCTAAAATAATACACATTTGAAAAAAACAGTTTTTGGACACACAGTAGACAATTATTGTACCCATAGATACACGAATGTCAGTTATGCAATGTACTTCATAAGTTGCATGCTCACAGAGTACCAGCCCCACGCACTTCACTGTTTTTTTTTTTTTTCTTTCCTCCACAAAGGAAACAAAGACCAGCCTGAGCCACCCGATTTGCAACAGTCCAGTTCTGTTTCACAATCGTCAGTCAGCACTTAACATACATCATAAGAACAACTAGGGTTGGTGGCACGGCTCGCTGATCAGAGCACCTGCCTGGTAAGCACAAGGCCCTGGGTTTGACTGTCTAGCTCCGTATAAACTGGGCTTGGTGGTGTATGCCTATAATTTCAGCACATAGGTGGATGAGGTAAAAGAATAGGTGTGTGTTTGAGTCCAGCCATAGCTACATGGTGAGTTCAGGACCAGCCTGGACTACTGAGCAAATCGTAAGAGTAATAGTATTTCTTTCAGGGATAAAGCAACTTAAAAACATATTGCTCAAAATAGCATTGCAAAGATGTTTTCTGTAATCTGAAGCGTATGAAATATGCGGTATATTTTCACCTGTTTTATTAGCAAGCAGAACACTTAACACATTTACAAATTCTCCGATGGGCTTATTTTCAAATGATTCGGATTTCCGCAAGGACAATAGAAGGTATCTACTTTAAATTTGCTTAATTAAATGACCTGATAAAGTGATTTTCCCAGTATAAAGATGCTGTTAGCTCCATAAGGTAGATTCCAATCTTCGTTCTCCAAGGTGGAAGATACTTATAGCTTAGAAATGGAAATTGGCACTTCTTGCTGCCAGGCTCCCCAGGACGCCTCATTATACAAGCTTCAGCAAAGAAATTTGGACTTATTCTAAAAAAAAGGAAACCCTAAGTATGACTTTTGCAGAAGCACAAGAATTCTACCTTGAGAAATACGGAAAACAAATAGTCCAAAATATAGGAAAACAACCCACAAACGTATTCACCGAAATGTTTAAAGACTATGATGAAACAACAGATAAAATACAACTGTCTATGCAGAAGAGGGTCATATACTGCTTTTCCAGCTTTTTGCCGAAGGAATTTTGTTTGGTTTTGAATTTTTTACACTTCCTCTCCTGGTCTTTCATTAAAATGTTCTACAGTCTTACAGTAGTAAGTTTAGTCTTACTTATAGTAGTAAGTATTATATTTGGATTCTAAGACATTAACACAACATTTTTAATAGAAGAGTATTTTGAGATAAATCTTGCTACGTGTTAACTACCTCAGTGTCACAGTTGCACGTTTTATAAAGTATACCATACGTGACCAAGCACGAGTGCTTGTTGGATGTGTTCATAACAGAAGCATGTTGGGTAGTATCTGCTGTGCTGTTCTAATGGGCTTTCCTTTAAAAATTAGCCTGAAATTTCTGTCACTTGCAAAGAAACTTAGAGCTTTAGGATGCGAGAATCATCAAAGCTCTAAAATGTTGATAGCTTCCCTAGATATTTTGCAGTCTTCCTCTTCAATATATGCATCTGTCTTATCACTTTCTTTATGCTTAGTAATTTGTTCAAAGTAAGAGCATGGCTATTATTTCAATGCCTTATGAAATTAATGACAAATGAGAAAGTGTCAACCCTCCTACCCTCTCTTTTATGGGTTTTCTTTGATCTTTAAATCTTTACCTCATCAGTAAGAATTTATTCCCAAATACTACCTTGTTTCTGCTGTGAAATTGACATTTGCCTTATAAATTTTATTGATGTTTTGTGTTCTTTATTAGTCTGTATTATGAATAATGATGTGACATGCAAACTCTCTAAGAATACCATTTAATATATTAGCAACCCAATGTATTGTCTTACAAGCAAGTCATTTAGAGAAGTTCAAATTGTATCATTATTTCTTGCAGGTCTTCAAGTTCAGTATGGATCCTCTGGGAGCTCCACCCCTATACAGTCACTACGCACTCTGACTGACAGACGGGTCAGTTTCTGAGGGTGAAACTGTTCCCCTAAATTCAAACATTGAAGATGTTATTCTCAATAAGTGCACTTGTAGACAAGGCCTCTAGGGGGTAATAACAGATCATTAAGGTACAACTCTAATCTAATGGAAATTATTTTCTTCTAGTACATTCACAGAAAGACTCATATCTTTTTCCCCCATTTTATTGATATGTGTACGTGCAAAGTTTAAGGATTACAAAGGTCCTATCTTTAAAAATATATTTGCATGAAGTTATGGATGGATAGGCAGATAAAATGATAAACCAAATCTGGCAAAATGTTAGTAATTAGTGAAATAAGAAAACATAATTTATGAAAGTTAAAAAAATCTAAAAAAAAACTATGCCTGACACTATGTTGATGTAAGTGTAATATACTTACATGATACAGATTTAAGTTCATTTAATGTAGCAATTCGATATAGATTTAAGGTCGTTTAATGTAGTAATTCACTTAGTTGATCTTGGATGTAAGTTTTTCCTAAAAAAACTGTTTGATCTAATGACAGCCTGAATGTCTTCTGAATGTAATTTACTTCTCAGTATTCAGCGAAAGAATATGGAATATAACGTCTCTTTTCTTCCTCTCATATTCTAGCTTTATGAATTTCACTGTTACAGTTTTTTTCTTATGTGGCTGGGTGGGTGGGGTCGTGTTAAAGATAGAGTAAAATACAGAAAAAAAAAAAAAACCACTCTGGAAGTCGTCCCAATAAAGGGCTCTGCTGGACCCACCAGACAAGAGGCATCAAGATATGGTGGCTGCGGCCCATTCTCGGGGTGGGAAGCTGAGCTAGAGAGCGGTGATTTGAGTGGTGAAGAGAGTCAAATGCAGAAGACTGCATATGTTAAATGTTGCATGGTCTCTCTGATTTGAGAAACCCAGAACATAGGCATCCTATAGGACCAAATGGGTGTGATAGTGGCAGTTAGGGAGGATGCAGTGGGCGTGAGAGGGCCAAAAATGGGGAGGAGAAGGGATTCTATTTCTTTCTTTCTTTCTTTCTTTCTTTCTTTCTTTCTTTCTTTCTTTCTTTCTTTCTTTTATTTTTAGACAAGGTCTCGCTCTGTAGCATTGCTCTGTATCTGGGTCTGGTCCTAAACTTGCTCTGGAGACCAGGCTAACCTTGCTTGGCCTCAGGCAATTCTCCCGCCTCAACCAGGGATTACAGGCATGTGCCACCCCAGCCAGGTTATGTGGAGCTGGGGAGTTGAACCTAGGGCGTTGCTCCTTCTAGGCAAGCCCTTCAATCACTGCGCCACTCCTCCAGACCAGGATCGTAATATTGATGCAACATATATGTGCGTATGTGCACAAAATACTCGTTATTGTAAACATTATGTTTTACGTGTGTGTGTTTGTGTGTGTGTTTATTAAAGAAGCTTTTGTAGCTACCACCGTGTGAAGAAATTACTCCCCCCTGATCTCCCTGCTCCCCACCTAGGGATTCAACCAAGATCCTGTATACTGAGCCACATTCCCAGCCATTTAATTGTTTGTTTGTTTGTTTGTCTGTTTGTCTGTTTTAATTTAGTGTTAAGGTCTTGTCGAGGCACTGAGTTCCCAGGATGATCTCAAATTTATGACCTTCCCAGAATGCTAGAAGCATATGCCACCCACTCTGGCTCATGCATTCCTTTCTAAAAAAATAATAGAAATCAGAACCATGTTTTGGTAATATTTTAAAGATACCATGAATAATTTGAACAGCAAATATTTATTAAACACATGTAAGGCAACATTCAATGTATTTTATATCTTATTACCCTTTATATGTCTTCACAACAAGTGTTATTAGTAGCTACATTTATTTGTGTTTGTTTGTTTGTTTTTGGTATTGTTGATGGAACCCAGAGCCTTGCACTGAGATACATTCCCAGCCCATTTTTTATTTTAATTTTGAGACAAGGCCTCACTAAATTGCTAAAAAGCCAGACTGCCCTCATACTGATCTCTAAAAAGCCACTCCTCGCAGGGTGGTGTCAGGTCATGCTGAGTAGAGGATCCAAGATTTTTATTACCTCTGAGTGATAAAAAGCCCTCCCCTCCAAGCCTTGGTCCTCAGTGGACAACATTTGGGCTTCCTGGAGTTTCACATCCACCCAACTGTACCGGGACACTGCTTCCTTCCCGCTAGGGTGGTAGAGCATTCAGAACTCCGTCACTGTGTAGACACAGAGATGACACTTCCCCTTGGGGTCAGCAGAAGAAGCAGCAGGTAACTTGATGAATAAGAATAAAGCACCTCAGTGGTTCTCAACTGGAGAGGAGAGAAGGAAAGAATGCTTGGAGGCACCTATAGACACACTTGAAACAAACAAACAAACAAAAAAAAAAAACAAGCAACAAGAGAAAGAACAAATGAATAGTTTAGAACTTAAAATACAAAGACCAGGAAAAAAAAGCTCCACGATGAGGAAATTGGAAAATAGAACAATGGACATTACTGAATGTGGGAGACTGAGAGAAAAGAGAAACTGAACCCGACCTCAGGGACTGGAGGGCTTAGCACAAAAACTGTTTCTCACAACTGTCTCGATGGACCTCAGGGAACCATGCCGAGTGGAAGAAAGCCTAGCTCAAAATTTCCACAAGATGAAACATCGTGTGTAATATTAGCGTTGTGAAGAACATAGGAAAAAATCAGATATGTTGGTGGCAGCCAGGAATTACAGGGAGCGTTAAGATACCACAGAAGCAGGCCTGCAAACGAACCACATCCGGGAGTCGGTGTTACAATGCATGGTTTGTGTCTTTAGTGCCTGACTGTTCATAATGTCCTGACAATAGAGCTGTTCTTTCAGATGCTACCACGGCAGGGGGCGGGGCCAAGTACAGGACACGCAGACTGTCTCTCTGTTATTCCTTACAAATATATGAATTCATAATAATTTCAAAATATATTTTTAATATATCTGTATGCACACATTTCTGCCCATACATTCTCACAGACAGATGGATAATAGATTGATAGTCTCGTGCATGTATTCTCATGTAATTCAGTATTGGGTGGAGATGGAATTGCTTGCTGCAATTCCACGCACAGGTTTAGCTTGGCATATGTTGATACGCTCTTCTATAAATTTAATCAGCTCACCCTAACCAGCACTGAAAAGCATCATTTCCCCTTATATTCTTTCTCGGTAAACTTTGTTTCAGTAAGTCTCAGAATATTATTCCAATTCTTTGGTTAAATTGATTCCATTTGAAAATATTTATTTTAAAACTAGCAGTAATTAAGTGTCCCTTCTCCCATAAAATAGCCCCCTTTTCTCTCTCATGCTTTTACCATATATTATTAGCAGTAGTCAGTAATTGATTAGAAAACTGAAGTGTCAATAGAGACAAAGAGTTCTGGGACCATTTGTGCTCACCAGCTGACTGAAACAGCACAAAGTAAGGCAGATGTTACCGCGTCCACTTGACATTCCTGAGGTGTCCTGCCCAAATTCATAGCCTTGCCAATCCAATCAACTGTCTTCCCTCCTGTCCTAGTCATACGCTGACAAAGATATAGCTCAATGACAAACAGAAAAGTTAATTCTAGGGAGGATGATCAAACCCACAGGAACCTTAGGAATGACAGGGATATCATGACATGACAGTATTTTCTGGCCACCACCTAGAGAACAATATATCTCAACTCGGTACCTTACAAGCAAGCAACACGATTAGCACAAAAGTCCACCGTTGTCACAGAGCTGGCAGTGATTCACCCTGGTGGTCCAGTATAATCATCTGAGCAGTGACATCATATGTATCTATTGAAGGGTCAGTTTTGCTGTCACCAGCTACACTGCTGTGATGACCATCTTTCAGAGACATCTTTTTGGTATTAAACCCACACTGGACCCATTGAGAACTGTGCTCAGTGCTGTGACTCACTCCAACAGACTCTATTTCACTAATGTTTTAGGAAATCAGTTTATGTGGTTAATTCTATTATAAAGTGCCAATGATAGTGTGTCATTTCACATATTAACTTTCATTTCTTTATGTAATTCTCATACTTTCAAAAGTTGACCTACTGTTTAAAGAAATCAAACAAGGAAGCACTTGTCAATTTACATTTGTAACTTGGTATTATCCTTCTACTCTCATATAAACTCAAAAAATTTTAACCAGTTTATGTCTTGACAGTAATTTTGTAAATATTTTGCCTTTCGTTTTGTGATGTTACTGTGTTTGAAGTAGAAATACAGAATCTTAAGAGACACAGAATTTTAGATGACCTTGAAGAGATATATCTAGAATTTCTTTTGGTATAAATTGAAACTTTCAAATGATACTTTTTAAAATACTAGGCCTAATTCTTTGCTCCCTGATTTTTTATTTTTATTTTTTATTTTTTTTTAGACCGGGTCTTGCTCTGTAGACCAGGCTGGTTGGTCCTGAACTCAATGGTATAGCATAGACTGGTATTGGACTCAGGACAATCCATCTGCCTCAGCCTCCCAATTGCTGGGATTACATGTGTGTGCCACCACGCCCAGTTTTATGTGGTGCTGGGGAATTGAATTCAAGGCCTTGCTCTTGCAGGACACACGTTTTAACCCCGGTACCATTCCTCCAGTCCTTCCCTGACCATTTTTTAAGGTTATAGATTTCTTTGAAAACAATCAATTGCGTGTCTACTTTTGTATCCTCTGTCATTTGTGTCATTTGTATAAATGTCATAATATTTGAAGCTCTGACATTAATGTATTTCCCAGGATATTTGGCACCAAAATTTCTTGGGATTTCTTCGGCCATGCAGTAGAATTTTGTTTCTTCCCTTTTATATGGCATTATCACCCAAATACTGTGTGGTTTTGGAATGCTTTTTATCCTGAGAATTATCAGTAGATTTTTAAAAGTCACAGTACAATAGAATACACTTAAACTGTTACAAGTTTATTTGAAATATTGGATAACCTCTTTTTCTATATATATGTGTTTATATACAAAATATAATTTTATTACATACAGGAATGCCATATTAATTTAGAGTTTGTAGACTGTGGTTAATTGCTAAAATGATAAATTTATGAAAATAAATTGTAGAAACTCTGAAGTCTGCAAATTTGTTGAAAGCTAGTTTAGTATAAAACGAAAATTTTATTATGTTTGTATTTATTTTTATATGAAATGGAATGCCATTTAAAAAGCAATGATACTGAGCATTGTTTTCTATTATTGTTTATTAATGGCACAAATACACAACATAACAAAAATGAAATCTCCTTTAAGCATGTTATATATGCTTTTAATTAATTTTTAAAGCACATTTCCTAGGCATTTTCAATGTACATGAATAAATATAATTTTCCACACCGAAATGTAGGGCTTCCCTTTTGTTAGGAGGAGATGTTCTATTACTTAACATATTTTCCCCTCAATTTCAGTAGTTTGACTACTTACTGAAGGACCCTTCCTTAATTTCCTTTTGGATTATCTAGCTCTCTGAGTTTAAATTTAAAGTTTAAAAGAACTGTTTGATTTTAATAACTTTTATGTGCAGTGCTCCATTGAGTGAGAGCCTCAGCACATAGAACTACTTTTCCATGAGGTGATTTCTAGTAAATCCCTGTGTGTAAAAGCAAGATAAACACACGCCAGTGAGTTTGTTATTGCAATTAAATTATTGGATTTTTACATTTGAATATGTTTTAAGCATTGAAAAGCATGAAGAGACTGTTTTCTCGTGTTGGTTATGGACACTTTTCTGACACTTAATAACTTGAAATAAGCCTGCCAATATTCCAAGTGTCTGAAAATACGAAAATGCTACATAGCTAATACAGGGAAAATCAATTCAGCAAAGCACATCTGTCTAGTAGCAACCTAGATAAACTCTTCTACAGCATTGTTGCGTATTCTAAATTCTACTTTAGTATATTTTAGTTTTTATTTTCCCCGTCAAACATTTGCTCTCTCACACACAACTTTTTGTTTTCACTTATTTTTTTTCAAATCACGGGTTAAGTTTTCTTCCTGGAAAAAAATCCTTATTAATGATTTTCTATGTACGTTAGTGAACGTAAGCTGTGGTCAAGACCATCAGGGCCACAGCGTGCTCAGCTCACTTTGTGTGTGTGCCTGGGTAGGTAGAAGAGCAATAAATTCTTCATAGATTTCAATTTTTACCCGCCAAATGACCTATTTAAAGTGGAGAATAGGCTGAGAATCAATTGTGCTTTTCAGTTTTTGTGTAGTTAGTGTGAAGACAGACAGTATTTTTTTGAAATTACTTGAGAGTAATAATTTAATAAGAAATACATGAAAATAAATTAGCTTTTCCTTTTAGGATTATAATTTCTGATAGGCAGGCATTATGCTAAAACTTCCGAAAAGAATTTTGTGTGATAAGTATTATATATATTTAGAAAAGGTAAGCAACACACCACAGTCGACTCAGCTGATAGGGCAGGGAGAGGTGTCAGTCTGCGTGTGTGCAGATGGTTTTGGTAGAATGGAAATCTGCCTTGCCTCTTCTCCTTTTCTCCCTTCACTCCCTTTCCTTCATCCCAAAGACACTTAAAATTTCAAGTGTAAGGCAACTTAGGTAGTAAAACTCCCACATTTTTCAAAGAGATAAAATTGGCCCACAAATTGAGAGGTAACCGAAGTAATGGTTTTTTTTCTTTCTGATTGACTACTCTATGTGTATTCTTATATTCCATATAGAGTCGACTATTGTATAGATGCGACTATTGTTTCTGTTTCGCCAAGAGGTATCCTTTGGTTTTAGTGTAATCCATACGCGTGAAGCTGTCGCCATTCTAATACATATGTCTTCACTGTTTTGCTTTTTGGCCTTTAAATTAAAAACTTACATAGTGTTTCGTCTAGGAGTGTCCCACAAGGGCTGCTCTGCTTGGAATTGGAGGAACTTAAGAGACCAACGTGTGGAAAAGGAGAAGATTGATTCTGGATTTTTTTTTTTTGAGCAGGGTCTTTCTCTGGTCCTGACCTCACTCTGGAGCCCAGGGTGACCTCAAACTAGTTATAATTCTCCTGCTTCAGCCTCTCAAGTGCTGAGGTTACAGGCATGCACCATGACACCTGCGTTATGTGGTACTGGAGAATCAATTCAGGATTTTGAGCTTGTGAGGCAGGTACTTTCAACTCTGAGCTATTCCTCCAGCCCTTAATTTTGTCTTGGTTGATTACAATGTAGATTAATTTTTGGCTAAAAGTGACTTTAAGTCTTCAAGGAGTGGGTGTTCAGAAAGACAGCGGTTTACCACTTAGTACATACCCACTTCCTACAGTAGAATCGCATTGAAGAGACCAGTCTACATGACTGAAAGCAAATATATTCCACTCACAATCCCTGTGTGCCTTATTTGGGAGTTATCGAAAAAATAGAATTGTACTTGTGTCTGTTTTAAATAAAAACGTATACTAAGTGTGCCTCTTAATCCTGATACGCTTATTCTTTGGGTAAGATACATCTAGCAGATTAGAAAGTGTGCCCCTTTGTGGGTCATGCTGTTGTTGTTTGCATTCTTGAGACAGGGTCTAGCTGTGTAGTCCAGGCTGGTCCTGAACTCATTATGTAGCCCAGGCTGGCCTTGGACTCAAGGCAACCCTCCTGCCTCGGTCTCCCAAGTGCTGGGATTACAGGCACGCACCACCACGCCCAGTTTACGTGGTGCTGGGTTATCAGCTTAAGGCCTTGCACCGGCAAAGCGTTTGCTTCAACCTCTTTGCCGTCCCTCCAGCCTATGATGTCTCTTCCTTTGGCCCTGCATGATCACAAGCAGAAACCGTGAGCAAATTAAAGCAAACTAAATGCCTCCTGTGATTTACATGTGTTGCACATTGTGTCTCAACAACAACAAAAAATACATTAGGAATCTCATAAAAGGTTAAGAAATCAAGTTATTGTAGCTCTGTGGGGCTCTAAAAGAGACTAAGGCCAAAAACTGGGGAAAAAAGGAAGTATTGTCATCTCTTTAATTTGTAAAACACCAGATATTTTTGCGTGCAGATCTGGCTCATCTTTTGTTCATGCTATTGTTCTATCTTTTCTAATAACATCCTTTATGTTCTACTCATCTGTAGGTTGTGTTGTGAAAGGACAGTCTATATCCTAAATCCCAATGTCCAGTTGAAAAGGGTGTAAGGGGCACAGCTTAGATCAGGAAATCATTTGTGACTAGCCACCTGCGAGTCATGACGTGGGAAAGAGGCATGTGTTCTCTTATCAGGAGTGATTCCTTCCTTGCCATAGCGTATCAACAATGCATAAAAAGAAGTTATAAGGGGACACTGGCCATAGGCCACCAGCCTAATAATATTTAATTTTTTAAATAAAATTCCTGTTAACAGTGATCTCCAATCATTTTTATACTGAATTAGTTGAAGGCTATTGTCCCAGCAGAGTTGGGGTGCAGGGAATCTCCACCTCCTGTCAGATCAGCTGCAGCCTTGGAACCTATTGGGAGCAGCTGACAAAGGAGAAGTTTGCTCGTCTGTCCCAGTGGCCAGGTCGTCGCTGGGTCACATGCCAGTCCCATTCGCTGTTGAGGTGGGGACCGCTGTTTAATACGTTGAATAATCCAACCATGGTGTAATTTTGATGACATTACAACAATTTTGTTTAGAAAATGTATATTTATTTTGGGTAAGGACATCTTGTTCAGCTCAGCATAAGTCTAAAATGTTTAAACAGTGTTGTCTTTGAGAAGTGACATGGTTATATTGGGTTTGTAGGTAAAAAACAATAGCATAATAGGACTATAAAACATCCCAGAGGTACAGAATATCAGCGAATCTATTGTGCTAATTCAAAACCTTAGTGGGCACAGCAGGAAACATACTGATATCTGGGCATTTTCTCACATGAGATATTAGAAACCCTAGGATATGCCATTTATCAATGTGGTGACACACATCAAATCTTTCTCTTGTATCTGTATACCTGCCGCAGTCAGTAGTATGACTTTGTTCTCTTTTTGCTTATCCAAAACAGAAGCAGAACAAACTCTGATTTTCTAAGTGACAGTGTAAGTAAGTACAAGTACTTCCTGGTGGACACACACACAAATTATCAGCCCACCTCCACATCTCCACAATTCAGGCCGTGTCAGAAGGAGATATTTGGTCACTAAGAGTTTCCTTGACAGTTGAAAAATACTCAGATTTTTGTGTTACCTGCACAGAGGCTGAGGATTGATTTTCCATTTACTCAGCCTTTTATTTTTCAAATTGAAATAATTTTATTCACTGGTAGCTTTTGTCACTCTGTTCTCTATCCTACATAACAAGGTTGTGCATCCTCGCAAGCCATTATTATATAAAAAGCAAAGAAATACCTCAGTTCTTAAGAGAATGAGAGGAGCAGCAGATGGAACCCATTGTTAGTCTAAATGGCTTTATTTAATTTTAAGGCTCTAACCTGACTGAGTTAAGGATAATTGGTTTGCAAAGTGCTGAAACCCACTGAGAGAAACTCAATAAAATGAGGAGTTATCATGTAAATATAGGAGCATGGAGAAACCCAAATGAAAATACAGCTAGTTTTTATTGCAAGTAAGTCTTTTTCCCTCTCTCTTTTCTCAGTTCGGTCCCATTCTTTCCTTCAGGATTCTGGATGCCTAAGCTTCTTTCTCTCTTTTGTCTTCAAATCTAGTCTTCTCCTTTGTTTTTGCTACAGGCCAATTAAAGCCAGCTCTTAGCTGAGGGCTCCTGGCCCGTCACCTTGGCCCAAATTATGAGGCCAAGCACTGTGCTAGTATCAGGAAAATGATTTATTCTGAATGAAAGCTGACCTTGGAGAGGTGGGACAACCATTTTTGTGAAAAGCTCCCACCTCTCCAAAACTTGTCTCTGTAAACCGGAAGTTCTTAAGAGAAGGCAAGTGAAGTGAGTCAGAAGCAGAAGGTGAAACATCGAATGGTCTCTCTGATATGACAGTCCCAGATCACAACTCTTATGGAACTTAAAACGAAAAACAAAGTGAACCAGGGGGGTAGGGCGGGAAGGGATGGAGGGGTGTGTAGGGAGAGGGACAAAAGGAGAGTGGGAAAGTCCTTGTCATAAAGGTGTGCAAAAACTTCATTGCAAATCTTACATTTTGCACTTGTACATATCAATAAAATAGGGAAAAAAGATTTATTCTTTCCTTTATAATGGCCTTAGTCAATTTGTCGTTACCAGGCCATAATGCTCATGTCTTAAGGATATGTATATGCACAAAACTCTCAAGCTCAGTGTACCATTGTGCATCACATATGCATATTAATAAAAAAGGGGTGGGTGTAATTTAGAAATCAGATTGATTTTGAAGTTCCCTCTACTGATTGTTTAAATATCTGACACTAGTGTGCATTCAGATAATAAGTTCACTATTTAAGACTCAATTATTTACTTTGAAGTACCCGTATGAAAACAAAGACATTTGATTTGTAGCATAGTTTAGTAACTTAAATTGTTTTAGAGAACACATCTATGCCTTCTCCCATTGAATATGGTACAGGTGACAGGGCACTAATGTGTCAATGTTGTGATTAGGATCTGGAGTGTCCCCCAAAAGTCTCATGTATCTTAATGGAACCATGTGATGTTGGTGGATTGGGGTCTGGTGTGGAGGGGTGGATTACACTTAAATTAGGATTAACTGTGTGCAGTGGCAACACCTGGGTGCAGGAGGGGCTAATTACTGGGCGGAGACCTGAAAGGATATATAAGCTGCACCTGACTTCCTGGAGGGCGGGGATTAGTCTCAACTAGCTTCAGTTTGTCTTCCTGTTTGTCCGGGGAAGCTGCCTCCACCTCTCTCTCTGCCATGGCCACCCCTGAATGGACTGTGACCTTCAAGACGGTGAGCTAAAATGACCCTTTCTTTTCCTAAGTTTGTGGGTGTTGGGTATTGAGTCACAGAAACGAAAAAGTAACCAAGACAGTAACCATTTAAAATAATTGATGGAGGCTGTTCTGATACTTTCTGATTTCTCATGTTTTTAGCATTTTGTAAACTAGACCAAATAAGTACCTAAAATTTCCTTACTGTGAATTTTAATATTTCTAGTAAACGCATACTTGGTTTTTAAGGGAAGAGAAAGAAAATGGTTGCTGATTTTTTCCATAGTTTTTATTTTATTAGTTTTTAGATTTCAGTTAACAAAATATTTTTAAAGTGTGTGTAAGATGCATGCATAAATGTTTGTGTCTTAGATGTCTTGACACATCAATTTCAGAACCTAAATTAGTTTTGAATATGTCCAGCGCACTGAAGGATTTTAGAAATACTACTGGAGTCAAAATTGAAATGTCTGCTTCCCTTGCTTTAGATATCTTTTTATTTTTTCATTCATTCTTTGTTTTATCTATTCCATATACACTATTTTAACATGTGGCTGCCAGCACATGTGAATTGTGGGGGGCTTTCAAAACAGAGATGGGGTCACAATCTAAAGCACAAATATTTAAAGTAAATTTTATCAAGTATCATTTTCACTTGTTGTAGTTTCTTCATTATAATAATAAACTGCATTCGCATCCTAAATGACAAAATTAAACTACTAGTAACAAAATGATATACATTTACTTCTTGTCTCATTATTTGATTACATCAAAACCTTTATTGACTATGAGAAAGACATATAAAATGAGCCCAACTCCATACACCTTTGGAAACTACCTCCAGGAAGCCCGTCCGCCTCCTCACTAGCGCCGCGTTCCGTGGCTTGTCCCCTACCTCATTCTGGTATCCGGGACAAGGTAAAGAGTATACCTGAAAGGAGTTTGTGCACTCGAGTGGGTCATTCTTGTTTCGTCCATGGTTCAGAGGAACAGAATATCCTTGAAACTTATGGAGGGAAAACGATCACCTTAACTGAACGATTCTACAGCGGGCCTGAATTCAGGCTTTTTTTGCTTCCCAGTGACACGGGGTCTAGTGCCCTACGAATCGTCCTGCTTTCCTACTCTTCATAGCATTCCACCTCCCTCAGGTCCCCGTTTCGTGTGTATCTCGTTTTACCCAGGAGCTTCAAGTTTGTTAGTAACAAAATTCTGCTCCACCCTTGGAATGTACAACGTATTAGATTTAATATCTTTATTACGGAGAAGCTATTTGCAACTGTATCACTCCTGTTGGGTTAGCAGCTTTTGATAGCAGTTGCTGAGGCTGCGGTCTGCATATTCTTGCTGATCTCTTATTTAGGAGCTGTAATAATGGTGACTCATTTAAACTTTTATATCCAAGAACAACGAAAGGGTTAGCTTGCACGGTTGATCATAGTGACACAGCCCTGGAAATAACAACAGCATTTATAAAGACAAGGAAAGAACAATTATAATCTGATCCTTATATTTCCTTTTATAATTATCTCCAACTTAATAAATTCCATAAGAAGAGTGAAAGAAGGAAGAAATAAGATTGCTGAGGCCAACCTTAGGCCAGACTAGAGATGAGACCATGCGATAGTTTGGGGACTGATAGACGAGTAGGAGAATTACGGTGCAGCTTCAGCAAAGCCAGATGTCAAAGTGATTTAGTTTTAGTTTACTTCGACATAAAGAGTCTGGGAGAATTCACAGAAAAATCTACTCCAACATCAAGTCAAATAATAGAGACAGATCTGTCTCGAAAGAGCTAAAATCTATTTACCCAGAACTGATTTCTTACTCATTGTAGTCTGATGAGATGATTTACAATAGAAGTTAGAGTCAGAATGACTATTTTTACTTATAGATAAGATTAGTAGCTATAAAATAGCAGTAAAGTAGAGGCCTACCTAAAAATGGGTAGTATAGTGTTACTGTTTAGCTTATCCATACACACCAGGAAGAATAGATAAGAAGGCACAGCTTCAGGCCCTGCTACACTGTAACCTCCCTCCACTGCTTCTAATTCTGTGCCTCAGACGTTTCCTATTGCTACCATGTTGAAAATCAAAATTGATGAAGTCTACGCAGAGCCTTTGAGTATTGTATACTTTTTTCTCCTATTGCCATATGGAGCCTAAAAATCCCCCTGACTAATGATCATGAGAAAACAGTGACAATAGAAGCCTTGTTATGGGTCCTTTTTTTTATACATGTGACACTGATAAGTTTCTCGGGAACCAAGAGTTCTAATAAAAACAATCACAATAAAAATACGAACCTTGAATTTTAAGTAGAGCACTGCAAAACAACTAGAAACAACCTTTTGTGTGTACTGTTCATCCGCGGCTTCATCTGTGTGGTGTCAGAGACAGACTGAGGTCCCAGCTGCCTTTATTCATTTAATAAATTGTGATAATTAATAGCTATTATTCATGCATTTCAGCCTTTTCACATTTAATAACGACTCATACCAATCAAAAATATAAAAACATGATCAGAGTGGAGTGTGTGTGGGTGTCACAATGCAAATAGTAGATTGGAAACCTGTTTCTCTACTGTCACTGGATTTCTTTCCAGCGGAGAACATTTTTTATTAGCTTTGGAAAATGAAATGGGAAACAGTTCTCTGTAATTTTAAGAAAGGTCTAACCAGCATTGCAGTCATTTGGCCTCCTTTTTATTTTCCCTCCTGTTCATTTGTTCAAATATAATTACAGATTCTTAGCAAAATTTCAATGTCACTCCTTATTAATCCCTAATTTCTAATCATAGGCATCAGAGTTTTGGAAAGTGCATTTTGCATTTTATGGCTTTGGAGAGAAAATCGTCATGTTCTTGGTTCGATGAATTCCTGACTGTATTTCTCTCCATTTTACCCCCAAGGGACAGGGGGAATAAAGTGGACTTGGTGGAAAGTTGAAGCTGAGTATCAGCTCTTAGAGCCATTATGGCTAGATTTATTGGTGGGCAGGACAGTTCCTGGTGGTACAACCCCAGCGAGGAAGAAGACAAAGGAGCCTACAGCACCTGGGAGACACAGAGGCAATATTAGCCAAGAATTAACCATCTCTTCTGAGAATCACTGAAATTTCTTACAAGCGCTGAGTCTGTGAGAGGGCAGTGAAGGGACCAGGGTGAGAAACGGAGAAATGGATGTGCTATTTTTAGTTCGCTGCTTGATGCAAAACGAAATACTGATAGTTAACCTGTAGGGAAAGCTACTTGGGAATTTTGTGTCAAAGACTTGGCACTTGCTGCTGAACAATGATGTATCATAGTTAGATTTTTCTGAAATTCTTGGCAGTGATTCAACCACGAGTCTACCTGCACATCCGTTCGTTGTGGTTGCTGGTTACACTACTGCAGTTGCAATCGTTTTTAACTTTAAATAGACATGGCTTTTTATCAGAATGATTTGCTTAAAAATTCTCTTGTAATCTTACTTTTAAATAATATTTTTAAGTGTATCTTTGAGTTTACAAGAATAAGATAATGATACAAAGATACCCAGTACACCCATGCCCTCAAACATACATTCTTCCCTGTTTACCACATCTCTAAGCACAGAGATGCGTTTGACAGGGATGAGGAATTCACATTGACAAATGATCACTATATATACACATATAGTATATGTGTGTGGATATATATATATATATATATATATATATATATATATATATATATATTGAACATTACAATCCTTCCCCTCCCTCTCATGTCCCTCCCACTTCTCATCTCACCGCCTGCTCCTCTCCTGATTCGCCATGTCCTACACAGTTGGTTCTATAGATTACCTGCATTCTGACTTTATCATATTAGAGAAATCATGCAATATTTAACATTCTGAGTTTGAAAACATTCATTTTTATGAAGTTAAAATTGCAAAGCCAAAAAAATCACTGAATATTTAAATTTATAATACAAAATAGTAAGTGAGCCATTTGACCTATGTAGATACTCATCCTCCCAAGAATCTCATTTTAAAAATAGACAATAAGTAGAATTTTGGGGAATTTTATCTCAAATTCTCATTTAGAAAGAAACAAACAAACAAGGGTCAAGTATTAGCCATTGATAAATTTGATTTATGCCTAAGCTCTATGACTTCAGGGTGTGTGATAGCCTAGTGGTCTAGACAGGCATTTGTTTTCAATATACCAACATGAAAATTATTTTTTAGAAATTAGTCATTTTGCATTTTAAAATAATGCCTTTTGTATCATTTGGAAAAAGCAAATCAAAATAATAACAATATGTCTGTTCAAACCGATTATGACAGAATCACTGTAATCAAAGAGAAAACATCACAATTTAACAAGGGCCTAGGTGTAGAAGCCGTGTCATCAGCACCTGTGAATGTCAGGTGGTACTTTCAATTTTGGAAAGTAGCTTTTGAAAGAGGTTAAATAGAAATTTGCCACATGAACCAACCATACAACTACTAGGTGTATATCCAAGAGAATTAAAAACTTATGTCCATTCTGACAATTTATGTATGAACCTGTTGACAGCAATAATCATATGTGGAAAAGTGGAAAAATAAACTCTAAACAACCATGGACCATAGACTGATAAAGAAAGAGTACTTTCGCCACACAACAGAGCATATGATTAAGCAATAAAAGAAATGATAGTACTTCCTGTGAAAAAGAGGGCCATGGAAAATGTCCTTTTTAATTAATAAAATTCCAGACACAAAGGCACTATATATATATATATATATATATATATATATATATATATATATATATATATGACATATCAAGACTAACAAATTCACACGGACAAAACATTGTGGTTCCTAGGGCCAGGATTTGGGGAGCAGGGGAAGAGGTATGTATTGCCTGGCTATAGCATATGATTTGGGTTTTGTTCCTGGTATTCACCACCCAGGTGGCTATGTGACCACAGTGGCGCCTTCCATGTTTACACTCATGGCAGGTCTTTCCTCCTTCACCTCCCTTTGTCGTGTTACTGTTTTTCTTGGTTGTTGGTGAGTGGTGTTCCATTGCATGAATATATCTGAGATTGTAAACATATCAAAGGCCATTCTGGTCATTTCTATATTTTGACAATTATGGTAAAAATGAAAACTGCTGTTAAGATTCACACATGAACACTTATAAGAATGCTGGCTTTATTTCCACACTTAGATTTGCTTTAAGTTTTCCTTCAAACGTTGTGTTGTCAGTCTTTTCTTTTTTAGAACAATTCTAGTAAATGTGGAATGTGTCTCATACTGGTTTTAGTTTCTGAGTTGCCATTTTCACTGCAGTTAAAATTAAATGTGCAATGAGTTATTTGTATTTAGTTTTCAATTATATTGAACATATGTTCATGACTTTATCTGTTATTCGTTTTTGAAGTGTCTATTAACTTTTTTCAGTTCTTGCTTGATTTTTGATGATATTTTTTGGCATTGAATTTAAAATTTTTGTTTGAATTTGGAGTATACATCCTTTCACAATATATATCTTAATATTTCTCAAATTCCCTGGATATTTTCGTATTTGATAGCATCTTTCTAAAACGTGTTATCTCAACTTAAGAAATCTAACATCTTTTTTTTCACTTGTAAGTCAGACTCTTAGTGTTATACCTAAGACATTTTACCTACTTCAATGCACAAAAATATTCTGTTATGTTTTCTTATGTATTTCTTTTTTTAGTTTTGGTTTTTTATTTATATCTATTATTATTTTTATGTTAATTTGTTTATAAACTGGTTTATATGTATTAATTTTTGCATACATATAATTTTGAGACAGTCTCACTCTATAGCACACACACACACACACACACACACACACACACACACACATATATATATATATATATATATATATATATATATATATATATCCGTTTACTCCAGTAAACTAGTTAAGTTGAATTGTCTTTTATATGGATTGAACATTAATTGTACATACATATGTGTGATATTTCCTGGAATCTTGATGCTGTTGCTTTTATCTAAATGTCTATCTTCTCAGATTTACCAAACTTTGTGATCACTGTTGGTTTATATTACATCTTCAAACCAAGCATTAGTCTTCTTTCAGTTTTTAAATGATTTTTGGTACTCTAGTTTTGTGATATTTTCATCTAAAGTTTAGACTAAGCTCATAGATTTTTACATAATTAAAAGATCTACTAATATTCTACTAATTGTGGTGTTGAATGCATAAATTGGGGGGGTATTTAATGTTACAATTTTGAATCTTCCAATCCAATAGTCATATATTTAGGGATATGTTTACTAATGATTTCTTTGGTTTTTCTCATCAATATTTTGTGATATCAATATATCAATCTTCTAAAAATATATTGATCTTATACTCTAATATATCAATCTAAAAATATATTGATCTTATATTCTATAAAAACAACTTGAAATTTTAATCAATATATAGCTGTTATAAATGACATTCTAATTTAAATTTTCCACTTAATTGTAGTTTATAATGCAATTGATTTTTACAATGACTTTGTATCATTCAAGGTTATTAAATTAACTAGGCCAATTTAATAATCTTTTTGTAGGTCCCTCAGGATTGTCTCAGGAGAGAGGCGTGTCATTTATCAATTGCTTTTAAATTTCTTTCTTTTTTCTTGTTCTATTGCACTGTTTAGAATTGTCAGAATGATGTTGCGTAAGAAGCATAGAATTGATTGTCTTCCCCTTGTTCCTGATGGTAGGGTGAGCATTCACTTTTTTTTTCCTTTTTCCAGTATGACACTAACTTTCATAGGCTGGGCTCAGATTTTCAAGTCTTCTCCAGAACGCTGGGATTATGTGCAGTTACCACCGCGTCTTCCAAGCTTTCGTTTTTTTAGTCACTAAGTTGACAGTACCTGCTGACATTTGTAAATGAACTTTGCTACCTCAAATAGCTTTCTTTATTTCCTCTTTGCTCAGAAATTCTATCATGAATGGTTATTTCTTTTTTCCAGGGAATCCAAAATCTTTGTTTATTTTTCAGACGTGACAAGGTTCTACTTGTCTTGCTACTACTCATCTTTGCCATTCTATGTGTTTACCATATGAGTACATCCAAATAATCTATTAATACTGGTAGCTAAAGCAATGCAGATGAAAACGTTTTCTGAGCTCTTATGGAGAAGATTCTTAACCGAAAAATGCATTATATCATAATTCGTTTGCATGCTATCTCTTACAAACAGATGTTTATCATGTATTCAATTATCTGTTATCTAGAGGAATTTTCTTCATTCATATCAAAGTTCTTCAGTATTTCTTCTCTTTCTGACATGTACATGTGCAATTCATCAATCATTGTCGAGAACTCTTGACTAATTTTTTAAGTAGTCAATAAAATCTTTGCTCCTCAGCCTCTTGCATTAGCCAATTATATTATTATGTTATAGCATGTTGTATGACTCCTAAATATTAGTAACAGCATGTCCACTATGTTGTGGTAGTTTCCTGTTGTTCATCATGGGTAAATAATAGTGTTAATATTTTTATTGGCTTTAACCTATCGACTTCTCTGTTCTCACTACGATTTAATTTAAATATTTATAATCTTATGTATTAAATATAACAGTAGCTTCCTAATAGCTAATAATCTTTATTGCTATATATCTGTCATTAATTTGATTCCATATGCAAGGCAAAATGTGGTAATATTGCAAACTCTTTGTCACGTAAAAATGATCAAATGCTTCAGCATGGCTTAGAAAGTCTCATAATCTGTTTATTCATTTGGTATCAGCCTAAAATTTACATACCCAACTTACATTCCATATTCTAAACAAACTGAATCAATGAAGAATTTTTATATTTTTCTCATCTGCATGAAAGTATCATTGCATGGCTTAGGATTCCCCCACAATTGAGTTTCATAGTCTATTTTCTCTTTTATTGGTACACATCATTTAAAACAGATATAACCTTGAAAATTTCAGGATCTATGCATAGGTTTATTATATTTTCTCCTAATTATTTGGAAAGCATATGTCATACTTAGGCCACACTGAAGAATCTTTGCGGGTGGTATTTGGTTGTATCTACCTAGTGCTTTTTCATGCATAGACATATTCTCAACAAATAAGAGAGAGGCTTCTTATGGAATCTTCCTGCTTTTTCTAAGCTCAGTGACTTCCAAAACTCAATGCTTCCTTCCAATCTTTAAAAAAAATTTTAAACATTATTACCATGAATTAGCAGAGAAAATTTGTATTCTCTAAATCTCAAAATATTCAGAAAATACCATCACCAATACAGTTTTTTCAATATTAAGTTCTCTTTAGAAAAGGAAATTGAAAACGTCGTTCGAGTTTGATTTGCAGAGAAGTAAATTTCTTTTTTTAAATGAGGGTGTTTTTCTTTGAATATGTTTATAATTTTTCTTTTACATTTTCTGGACCACCTTTGGGGCTGATCTAAACCAATTAACTTCAAAGTACTTGAGCTTTGAATCAGGTAGTAAAAGAAATGAAACTGTTGTCAGAAGACTTTAGCCAACGTTTTCTGGACAAACAGAACAACATGGATCTCAAACAGTGCGCTTATCCTGTCATAAACCCAAGGATGCAAATTTGTTTTCAAAGGAAAACATTAAAAGAATTCAGCCAGATGATAATTATCATAATGTGCTAGAGTTACAGAAGAAACACAGAACCCTGTTTGTCTGTCCAACCTCTCTCATGGTGGACAAGGAGACCTCTGTGACATTTACCTAGTGCATTTTCATCCTGGTTTCTTGGGGCTTATGCAAAGCACAGATGTAGAATTCTGCTGTGCTTGTAAATTAGCTCGTTGATCTGTAGTTCAAATCAAAAGTGTTTTTATTAGCTTTGACTGTAATTGCTATGAACTAGAGAATGTTTTCAATCTTGGAAAGATTAGCTCTTTCCTTTTGAATGTCTAAAATCATTCCTTTAATTAATCTCATTTATACTTACACACCTTGTTGATTTGTGTAATCGTTTCAAATTTTAGCTTCCTGATGTTTACATAAATATTTTAAGAAGTCTGAATAATATGTGATTCTGAAGGCTCCTACTGATCATTATGATGTGTCGATTATATTCTCTCTCTCTATATATATAATATATAAATGCATATATATAAATGCATATATATAATATATAAATGCATATATATAATATATAAATGCATATATATTTATATATACATATATATATATATATATATATATATATATATATATATGTAAGGATCCCGGAAGTACTTATTCTAAGATCCACGCTAAGTTTTACATTACTATGAGTAATTTTTAAAATCTGGATCAAATATCTTTGAGATATATGTCATAAAGTACTTATTTTATTTTGCTTTTTTGCTGATTTATGGATAAAGACAGAGCTAAGTTCTGAGAAATGCAGCATCAGGCAATTTTATCGTTGTGTGACTGTCATAGAATGTATCATATCAACTCAGATTTTTACTGGTAAATTACTAGATGAAGCCCACTGATGAAGTCAAACATGTAATTTAAAAAGTAAGAGGCAGCACAGTATACTGAATACAGTATGTATTCACACAGAATACATACTCTTTCACAGGAATCTTTTCTATAAGTAGAACAATATGCAAAACTAATGATACAAGTACAGTACACTACTGCCAACAACCGTTAACATAATCATTTATCATCATCATATACATTGTGCATGTACTTGTATATGCTATAATTGAATGTAACTGTCAGTGCAGTAGGTGTGTCTCTATTAGCCTCAGCACAAATGTGAGTAATGCTTTCAACTATAACATGATGATGACTACAGCATCACCGGAGTAATGGCATTTTTTCAGTTCTATTGTACATGCAATGTATACCAATGGCCAAAAGTCATTACAAAATGCATGAGTTGATGCTCTTTTGATGTAATGACTAAAAAATGAACTAACTTTTTCTCAATCCCATGGTAATATTGGGAAATATACCAATGAATAAAATACTATATATTACACAGTTCATGGATTCACGTTCTTTTAATGTAATAATTAAAATATGCATTAATATGTGTTTTGGTGATTGAGAACAACTTAGATAGAAAGTAGTTCCAATAGCTGTCCCAACTAGAATTGAACTCCAGACCATAAAATAGAGTATAAGTTAGGCCACCACAATGGTTCTATGGCCTCATAACCCACCATTATAGATTAGCAGTATCCCTCACTCCAGGGGTTACTCACTATGGAATTTTCCTTTAGTTCTTTTTGGTGGATCACAAAGGTTGATGAACAATTTGTAAAGAGCATTAAATGGAATGAGGAACAGCAAAATGGAGCAAATTATATTTTCTACTGCACATAAAATGGTGAGAAAATGGAAAAATAGTGACAGGGAGGAATCAGTGCTTAAAAATCTACACATGATAAAATGCAAAGCGTTCAAATTTGAATATACATTGTCTATTGTAAAAATGAAAACAATAAAAAAATTCATTAGAGAACAACGAGAGTGCACTTAATCTATGAAAACCACAAACCAGAGTGTCAGAATGAGAATGTATTCCCACCCTCTTATCCAATGGGTACCTGAACTCAAATTATAGACGTTTACTCATTGGTTGCTGAATGGCTTCAAAGACTGACATCTTTGATTATTGAGTAGATGATAACAAACCTAAAAGCAGCATCTATGGGAAACAGAGGTGAGCAGAGAGGTTTCATTGGTCGTCCAGGTGCAGACAGAATGTAGAAGCAAGTGATCTTCAGGTAAACACAAGAAAACGGGGGAAAGAGTTAAGTAGAAGTTAAACAGAAAAGAAAAAAGTGTACTCTCAGAAAAACTGTCATCAGAGCTAACAGTGTCTGAAAGATGTGATAGGTGGTGAGAAGTCTTCTGGTGGTAAGCAGTTGACCTAAACATATTAAAAATAAAGCAAAATTACTCATAATTAATGTTCAGACTGTTTACAGTCCAATACACAAAATCTTTTAAGGACTCTTGAGATCCTCTTAGGGATTCGTAAGACTATAACCAAGATAATGGCACAGGCTATGGACTGGTTGAGGTTCATAGTATTTTCCAGACTCGCTCAAATCGCTGATAGAATTGACTTCTTTGTGCACATAAGAGCGAGATTTCCTTTGGCTCCCTGCAAAGGCAGTTAGGTCTTGCTGTGTGGACCTCCTTTCTTTGAAGTTAGTAGAGCGCCTCCTATGGCACTTTACCTCTTTTTAAGGCTTTTCTCGCCACATTAGGCCACCCAGATGAGGTCTCTGTGAATTAACTAAAAGTCAATTGATTATTAACCTAATTGAGGAGCAATATTTCATCATATTCACAGGATTCATCCACACTCGAGGGATGGACATTTCATAGCATGCGGATTGTCTGAGGATTCTGCACATTGCAGTAAAGCTTTCTGAAGCAAGTCATGGAAGCTTGAGACCTACAAAGTAGATTGGGATTATACAAGAAAGGAGAGTAGGGCCCTGCGACCTGTAAAACCAGCGTGCTTAGCTACTTTAGGCAGGAGAGACTACAGCCAATCTTAGGAACCTAGTTTAGCTTTGGGAAATAAATCCATATATCACAGAAGACTTTACAACCTGAGTAAATTGTCTCATTTATTACCACTTTTACGCTTGAACCTTGAGTTTGAGATATACCAAATTTCATGTTTTGTTTTCAGTTATAATAAGCTCTCTTTACTCATCAGAGATTCATACTTTCTCTTGCCCCACTACTCATATCAATATGACTCCTTAGCATGACAATGATTATAGGATGAAATGAATTACCCTAGTAAAAACATAGACCTCCAAACATAGCCTGAACGCCCTTGTTTTGAGCTACGTTGGCACAGTAGTACCATGCCATGTGCCACCATACACCGCTCTATTTTACAAGTCTACTTGTGTTTGCCATAGCAAGTAACAAAATCTGCTGTCACTATTTGCTACATTATGACATTTGGGACATGTTTTGCCTTAAAATTCACGTTTTGCAACTTAATTTTCATTGTAATCGTATTGAGAAGAGAAAGGCTTAAGGAAATGACTCAGTTATGAAGGCTCTTGCCTCAAGGCTGGAGCAGACATGATAGGCAATTTTGTGCTCGTTTGTTCTCCAGCCAAGTGGTGACACATCTTTGAAGCAGAGACAGGTCCCTCTCCTGCTGGTACTGTAATTCCCAGCCTCCAGAACTGTGATAAATAACATGTGGCTGTTTATGAATTGCCTAGTCTAGGCTATTTTGTTATAGTTTTAGAAGTAAATACAAACCCTATCGTAATCATGTAACATGTGCTGAAGGAAGATAGCAATGATGTTGATAAACACGGTAAAGAAGAGAAATGAGAACAGGCTGAGGAATAAAAGTGTTTTAAATATCAATGAAATTATTCAATATGTAGCCATAAAATATTTCTTCACACATTGGTAAATATGTCGATTTTAGTTATACTTTGGGTCAACACCAGAACCAATATTTCTGGCCACCAAAAACTATTGGGTTTTTACTTTTAATTCTGTTTGTACCCATAACTAAAATAAGAGATACTTACATGGATAAATTATAAAGCTGAAAGTTACAGCTGAAAAATATTTAAATAAGCAAAAATTTTTTTGTTGAGAAGGGTCTCAATATGTGGTTCAAAATCACTATGTCACCCAGGCTGACCTCAAACTCACAGCAATCCTTTGCCTCAGCCATTTGAATTTTCTCAATTAATCCCTCTAGTCTTTAGGTTTCAAGCTTTCTGGCTGATTCATTATACTTGTATTATTTAAGAATATTTTTGGTACATAGAATAGTACCATCATGAATTAAGTACAATAAAACATTTGTAATAACTGAAGGTAGTATGTTCATAATTAATACTTGCCTTGATAGTAAACAATTCCTATAGTAATTTGTTGTAGAAAATTACTGTTCTTCTTTAAGTTAGTATGCATCTTTCAGTGTACGTTCATAAGTGTGCCACTGAGTTATACTTATTTAGAATTTTTCTATCTATTATCATTTTTCTAAGTTAATTTATGTCAGCCATATTATTTTTATAAATACATGCTAGTACTTCTAGGATATTTTCACTTTTCTTGCTTATCTTTTCTATAGAAACTTAAAATGTATACACCTTGTCTGAAAGTGATAAGTAATAAACTTACAATTTTCAAAAATATACATTAAGCATGACATTAAACCTACAATTGTTAATATGCCTGTGGAAGCATACCTAGAAGTACAAATGGAAATGTTATTGTTCAAAGATATGTGATTGGCTTTTGCTAACCCCAAAAATAAATATATATTTTTATATATTCTGTTTCCTTTCAGATGTGTGTTGGATTTTTTCACCAAACCTTAATAGATGTTCCCTTATTTCCTTTTATCTAGTGATGTTCTTCTGTGTTATTTGAAAAACATACAGTATAAAGAGAGAAATTTAAGATTCTAGAATGCTCATAAATCTTTACGCTCCAATTTTAAGCTGTGTAATATTTTGAATAATCCACATGAATTTCAATATGAAGATGGAAAAGTATTGAAATATCAACTAAATTTTTAAAATGAGTTCAGATATATGCTTTTTTATTGGCTATTCTTGGAAAAATCTATGCTATTAATTAAGCTGTTATGTATTTGAGTATTAAACAATGTATTATTGAAACAAAAGTATAAAGTTGTATACATATATATCTCCAAATTCAATTCTATTTTGATTATGCTATTCTTTGAGGTAATGTATAAATTTATAAAGTCCTTAAATATTTACATGAATTTGCTGTATAGAAATATTATATTTAAGGAAACATTGTGGTAACGGTTTCAGTCCACCAATCGCACTGTTCAGTGACTAATTTTTTTGTCACATCATGGAATTTTACAGGATGACAAGGCCAACTGTTGTGCTGGCCTGACATTTTATAATAATAGAAAATTAATATTCAGAATAATGCATATCCATTGAGTTGCTATGTGCAAATGATAGCAATGATACAATACCAATGGGGCTAATTTCTAGTTTATTATAAAATTGCTGTCCTTTTCAGGCTGCAAACTAAAGCATTTGAATTACATTGTTTGCGATTCACTTTTATGTTTAATAGCCTGCTAATGAGATTACATAACAATATTGTAGTAAGAGCCAAACATTTTTGGTAGATTTGCTTTTATTTGAGCTTATCTGGAAAATGCGAATATATATTCAGCATAGAAGAAAAATAAGCCTTTCTCTGTTCTCTGAGGAACATTAATTAGATCAGCACTTTCAAATCCCCATAAATGCTTATTAGAATGGATTGAAATTTGCTTCCTATATATTACATAGTCGTTTGTCAACACATACATATGGAGATGTTTAAAAATAATTGAGCTTTTATTAAACTCAGACTCCCCACTTAGCTGTGTTTCTCAGCAAGAGATAAATGTTGCAGATAGGATTCATAATTATTTTCAAGAGGATGTGGAATCTTCTTAATGACTACTAAAATTTCTTCCTTTATGCAACTCATACTAATACCTACAAATGTCACTTGCAAAACCTTACTGTGCATAATTGGCACGCTAGTGTCATGTCTGCATCTATCTTAGCAATTTGACAAACACATCAGTAGCTGGCATGTCTACTATTTCATTTCATTTGTGTTTTAAAGACATAGCAATTAGATTTATTCCAATAATGACACGGCTCCTTCAACTTTATGACAATTACGGGTTATGGTTACATAGTTTAGCTATTTATCTGTTGATCATTTGGCAATAGGTAGCGTCCATTTCACCAAGCCAAGGTCTCCATTCCTAAATAAGAAAGAAATCTTGTCATCGTTGACAAAATAGTTGAACCTGGAGAAAATTAAGTTAAAAAGAAATGGTCCAGGAACAGAAAGACAAATACCAGTCTCAGTTGCACATTAAAAAGAAAAACAAAAATAAACAAAGAGAAACATCTGATTAAAGCAGAAAGTAGAATGCTGGTTGCAACCAAATATAATAATAATAACAATAATGTGAAGGAAATATGTAGGTAAGACTTAGTTGTTCTGTAATGTATATTTTCTTCTACACACTAGGTTGTATAGGATAAATACAATTTTACTTGTCAATGTGAAAAAATTTTGAAAACTGAGTGCTGCTGAGGGATTTGGATTAGTTGCAGAAGTAATCTAAACTCGTGGCTTTGCCGGAAGGGATTAATGGGAAGAAGTAGCATTGCTAAATGTCTATACAGATGTAACCCTCAGAGGCCAGGCTTTTTAAATCGTGCCCCATACACAACTACTTTTAAAGTATGTATCTTGGGTGTATCTTGACTTAGGCAGCACAGTTGTCCTAGAGTTCCTTGTCTACATCTATAACTTCATACTCTTTCTCTGAGTATCATCAAATACCTAAATCCCACAATTAAAGTTTAATGTGGAATTTTAAATTGTTCTTAAAACAATCACTATGCTAATTGTATTGCTAGTTTTGTTATGTAGTTGCTTGCAAACATGATGCTAAGCTGTTTGAACAATTCACAGAAACACAAAACAATCCCAAGTCTCTAAAACTTCCCCTCAAAATAGTCCTTATTAATAATAAATTATGTTCTGGGTGGCTATGGCCGTGTCCATGTTGTAACTTCATTGAAAGTTACAGTTGCCCAAACAAACTTTCCGGGCATTGCCTGGAGGGATTGTATGAGGATATGATTTATTTCTAGGCTTTGACTAAGAGTGCGAGTTGGATTTTCATTGGCTTTGGTGCAGAGAGATTACAGCTAGAGAACAAGTTGAAGAGGAAAGGGCTTGCCTCTTGCGAAAGGCAAGGGCAGAGCTCATAGATCACAATTCCCTGAGTGAGAAAGGCCTGTCATGAGTGCTGAAACATCCTTTCTACTCAGACAGGCTGTCCAATTCCGTTGACCCCTTTAGGACTGGGGAAGACTGCTACAGTAACTTGAATTCCTCTTTGCTCTCGTTTGATCAAATTTACACTAAACAATATGCAAGAGTTTGGGGGGGCACATATATACTAATGCAAAGTAGTATAATGCTTGATAATTTTTCCTATCTGAAGGGTATAAATCACATCTCTTTAATTTTATGATTATTTGAATTTTCCTACCAACTCTTGTATTTTGATGTTTCTTCAGCTTTTTGGTTTTGGATGAAAGCTGACTTGAAAAAAAACAATGGACTGCCAATAGGGCAAACACGTTTGACAGTTTTTCAACGTCATACTCAGCTTCCTATCACTCAGAGCAGCCAAGCCTACAACGCTGCTGGAATCAAGAATTGGCTGTCTGCTGGTTATCATGTTCTTGGTCCCCAAGGCTCCTAATTCTTCTTTGCATTTCTTTAGATAGTAATGATCCTCTCCTGTATCATATAACATTTCAATCTGTTTGTTTCCACTTACATTTGGTCGAAGAAATTCCCAAGAGCTGTTGGCGAAGTAGAAATAAGCCCTTTGTAAGTTAACAGTTTGCAACCTCTTATTTGTGCAGGTCTTACCAATGTGGTTGGTAAGACTTGGTTCCAACTCTTTAAGCCATCTCTTCATTAAAATTTTATTAAGATCCACCCTAACCAGACTTCTCCATTCAGATGCTGTCTAGTAGAAGCTATTGTGACATTCCTTGCAATATATCTGGTAGAATGGTATTTTAAAATAGGACTAATATATGAGGAGCAATATATCCTCCCTTGAGAAGTTATTGCCAGCATGAACAAAACTGACTTCAAAGAAAAATAAAACATATTTTCAAAAGAAAGGCATTGTTTCTATCCAATTTTCTAAGCCAGCACTACACCAGGAGTCTCCGTGGTCTCTGAGGTTGACTTATTTATAAGGGTACCCATCACAGATTATGGCTGACTCCATTCTCCCAGAACTTGAGCAGTGGTCTGTCTAATTTATACTTCTTTTGTGAGGTACTTCTGCAATCAAATTAAAATCTCAGAACATATTTAACATGGCTTTAAATACTGATTTGGTACAACATAATGTAAAATTCTGAGTCTGCTTTCAAATACAAAACACTAAAATAAATAAAACATTTAGTAAACTAGATTTTCAAACAGAAACTACCATGTGAGCTGTTTATCAAAAAATACGCTCAAAAACGGCACAGATTTTTGCCATTTGTAATTTTATCATAAGCTTATGTCTTGGTCAGATTTTCTATAACTGAGACAAAATACCTGAAATGCACAACTTACAGAAGTGTATCTTGTTTCATGGTTTCAGAGGTTTTCATCCCTAGGTGGCTACCTTCACGGTACAAATGGCGTGTGGGAAAGTGGTGATGAAGGAAGGCTGTCCCACCTTACAACTGGAAGCAAAGACCGAGATTTACCTTATCAAGCATGTCTCCAATGACCCACTGTGACCATAGAAGAGATTATATCAAGTTGAGGGAATCGGGAAACACACCTGGATTCGGGTTTGGGAACCACCAAGAAGAGATGAAAAGGCAGACAAGGAAGAGACACCTTAAATAAATATTATGTATGTGATTCACTAAAAATACAGCAAATGCTTAAATTAAGAATATATTACCACAAAAACTTACTGCCATTAACCTCTTTCAAAGACGTCCCCCTTGTTTCAAATACATTCTTTCCCTCTTTCTTATCAATTTCTGAAGCACTTCTGGAAGTCCTCCCATGTTAAGTGTTTTAGCTACACTTTGCTAGCTGCCTTAATGTCTAAATTGACTCAAAACATTTATCTTTCATGGCCATTTTAACTTTGGGGAAGAGCCAAAAATGACACATTGCCAAATTTCTTGAATAAGGTGGCTAAGAAAGCACTACAATTTTTTTATGAGGCTGCCTCTTCATTGGACAGCACTCAGGAGCAACATTCACAGTCATTTTTTTTAATTACACGTCATAAAGACCAATTCAGGAGAGACTTCCAGAACAACTTCAGGAAATGCTGAGAACAATGAGATAAGTGTGTTTGAAGTATAAAGAGTGTTTTGAGGGAGATTAGTGACAATATGCCTTTTATTGTGATAGCTATTTAGTTTAAATATCATCATAAATTCATAGTTTGATTGCACCTCAAGTACCATATGCATATGGCATGTATATATACATTCAACAATATCATAGAAAAAGTCACTGAAAAAACCCCACAAATTTAGCACTGAGCGCATGGTGTAGCTGTTATAGTGCTTTGCTAGCAAGTTCAGGACTCTGGTTTCCATCGCTCAGCACCAAATTAGCTGTGTGTGTTATGGTATAGGCCTGTAATTCCAGCACTTGGGAGGCTGAGGGAACAGTTCTCCATGAGTTAGTGCTTAACCTGGTCTACATGTAACTGCATGTAATTTTAGGATCAACCTAGACTGCGGAGTGAGTCCTTGTCTCAACAAAATAAAAGGACAAAGTTAACATCAGAGAGAAAAATGCTTAAAGTTTTGACTCTAGTTTTTTCTAAATCTGCCCATTCAAATTATGAAAATAATTTTAATATGTCTACCACTTTGTATATCACAATGACAAGCACAGAAAAAATAGAAAGGCACCCTGCATCTAAAACTGAAAATTAACTAAATTAAATGATAGCTATTGATAATTTCATAATATACATGCTTCTCAAGTTCTCATGGAACACGTACTGAGTCATGAAGTTGATGTTAACAATTCAAAATGTCACAAATCATGCAGGGCATGATTTTTAAAAAAGACAAAAGAGCTGGAAAATGCTTCAAATATGTACCCACTACTTTTTAAAGCATAAATATTTCAAAAATTCTCTAGAGAAATTAAAACATCATTTTAAGCTAAAGGTAAATAAAAATATAACGTATAAAAATCCATAGCATGCAGTAATCATTTTTTGAAGAAACTTATTGTTCTAAATTTATATGTGAGAAAAGAAGAAAGATTTAATCTAACAACCTAAACTTTCACCTAAAGAACCAAAAGAGATAAGTTCAGTTTCAGCTTAAAACAAATAGAATGGAAAGGATTTAACAAAATTAGAGCCAATCTTAATGAAATGGTAAAAGAAAAACACTAGAAAATTCATTATATAGGATACAATGAAAATCATTAATGTAATTAATAAATATTCGGTCAGATAATCAAAATAAAAAGTCACACAATGAAAGTATCAGAATAGAAAAAGCTAAGGACCAAAAAAGGGTAAAACAATAGAATGCAAATGGCTGTATGCAGTGTTTTGATACTTTAGATGAAATGGACCGAGTCCTTGAAAACCACAAATTTGTTCAACTTAGTCTATAATAAGTAAGTCAAACAGCCCATATTTATTAAAGAAGTAAGTCAGCAATTAATAAACTTACAAAAGAAAAAAACAGGTCCAGATGATTTCACCAGTTAATTTTATCACCTACTCAACAGAGAAATTCAATAGTTCTCAAAGTTTCTTTTCAGAAGATAGTAGCAGTAGAATTGCATCTTAATTCACTTTATGAATATCACACTACACTTATGCTAAAATAAGCATATTAAATAAACTAAAATCTGCCGGTCTACACCACTCAGGAGCTGGGTGGCTGGCTGCCTGAACGGCTGAACTGCAGGTGCCCAATATGTGAATCTGCGTATCTTCCCTGGAAAATACTTCTCTTTTTGACCTCTCAGCTTGCTCTGGGATAATCTTATCAGAGCTAAGTCTTTTGCCTTTCTACCCTTAAATAGGTAAAAGGTGGGGTCTTATTGATTCCTGAGACAACCTCAAAGCATATTTTCTATAATCCTGATTCTAAGCACTGGACTTTTTTTTTTTAATGCAGTCTCTTTAACAACCACACATTCTGCTGGACTGTGACAATCAAATTCAGTCTGGCAAAATTGCAACTTTTTACATCTTTTTCCTGATTTTCAGCACACAGTTGTTTAAAAGCTGCAAACAGCATTTATACGGCAGCCTAAACATTGTGCTACCTGAAAATTTCCTCAACCAGACTCAAGGGTCCACTACTCTTAATCTCAACTTTAGGCAAATTCCCAGGACAAGGGCAAAATGGCAAATGACTTTTTTGCCAGAGCCTGACACACATAGGTTTTAGAACAATTGCCAATCAAGTCTTCCCAATTTGAAATTTTGGGGGCGTGGTGTTTACAATTCATATTTTTATCAGCATTCTGGTCTTCTGATCTCTGACCAGAACTTGCCTTACAACATTCCTAGGCTTCTCTTACAAGCCTCTCTACAACTCTCCAAACTCCTCCAACAAACCAGCTTCAAAGGCTTCCAAACCAAATAGCTGGGTAAAGTCACAGCGGTGACCTCAATTCTGCTACCAGTTTCTGTCTTAACTACATTCTTGTTGATGAGAAAGAACAATCGATATCCAAACATAAGGGAGGAAAGACTTACTGAGCGCACAGCTTCAGAAAGTCTCACACCACGAATGGACACTTTGCAGTGGCAGGAGCACATGGCGTCAGTCCAGCTGGAGGAAGCCATCCACAGCATACCACACAGGAATCCAAGTGAAGAGGAAAAATAAAATCAGCAGCTAGTCTTCCATGTCCTGTCCCAGCAATCTACCCATTCTGGGTCAAGCATTGGTGTCCTGCCCCTTCTACGTTAATCCCCAGGGACTCTCCCCTTTCAAGTGAGAAACCCAGCACTCTCTACATGCCTATAATCTACTACATGCATAATACACCTGCAAATTGCCCCTCTGACCAGGCCCCACCTCTCAGTAGCACATGGAATCCATAGATAATCCACGACACGCAAATACAGCAGCCTTTTGTCCCAGACCCATTCAAATAAATGAAAAATTTGAAGGACATTCCGAATCCAAACCATAACATTCACTTAACATTACTTAAAACCTATCCAGAGTTTAGAAATAAAGACTCTTAGAAAACCTGGAATATTCTTCAAATTAAAGGCATATCCTCTGTCTAACACCACTCTTACTGATATGGAGCTAATACTTTTCCTTCAAGATTGGGAAAAATAATGAAATTTTCCCTCTGAACTTCTATTAAACTATGTATTGGAAGTATTGTACTAAATATTACAATAAGACAGAATATAAATACCAACACATTTTGGAAAAATATAAAATGGTAAAAGTAATAAAACTATTTTCAGATGCCGTGTATAACAATGCAAAATGTTTCACTTCTAAAATAAAAATTTTGGGATGTAAAAGCAATTCTAATGTTTTTAATGTACAATGTTAATATACAAGAGATAATTATATCATCACGAGATAAACAATGGCAAATTAGAAATTAAAATTTAAAAAATAAGTTAAATAGCCTCCAGGAAATTCTTAGATATAAAACTAAAAACTTATTGACAAAGTACATATGCAGGAAACAACATGAAATAAATAAGAAATTCAAATAAATCAAAACATCACTACATGTTCACAAATTGGAAGATGAAATGCTTAGATTGATTTTTAAACTTTGCACATATTTTCAAAGTATTCTGAAGCAAAAGCTCAGCATGATATTTTATAAATAATAAGCTACGAGTTTACATGAAAATAAAAGCTACCTATGACAGTCGACACAGTATTAAGAACTCACACTACCTTAGTTGAAGATTTACTATAAACCATATATAAATTAAAATGAGCAGTAGCAAATAGTCACCAAGATTGATGAAAAAAACAACGTCTCGTAGGTGGATGCACACAAATATAGCTGTTCATGTTTGACAAATGCACAAGGGACATTGAAAGGAAGAAAGAATAGAAACATAAAAAAATAAACATGACACATCTTGTAGTTCCAGCAAGAACGAACGTTCTTGAAATATTTCACAGTGGCAAAATCTGCCAAAGGGACACTTGAGCAAATGGAAAATATTTTTAGTAGCAAAATTTGGAAACATATGTACAATAACATAAATAAGATACTATTAAATTACAACCCAAGGAATCATCATCTATGAGCTTGCACTGATATAAACAATGCCTTGCATTTGTTAATAAGTAGCAGAAATAGACAATGTCTGACATATAAAATTACACATAACTTCCCCCCAGGAGATGGCACATAACTTATTTTCCATAAGTATGGTTTATGCTCAGTGATGTCCTCCTATGGAATATGCTGAGAAAGGAGCAAAAGAGTAAATGTATGTATGTATGTATGTATGTATGTATGTATGTATGTATTTACTTATTGGTATATTGTTTAGAGAAAAGCTTATTAGAAAACGTAGAAAGGGAAGGAAAGAAAAGGGATAAAGCTTCTGTTAGCCAGAAAGTGACCTGAAAAACTAGATTGCCCTGAAGAGGGACCGTAAAGTGGAGAGTTCTACCAACAGGTATCTTGTATAAGTGATGGTGGTTAGCATTAACAATAGTAACTCCTACTGACATCACATATTTTGATATGATATGCTGAAAAAAACACATTAGCTCAATAATCTTTTTCCACAAAACTTAGACCGCCTATGTAATATGAGAATAAATGAGAGATATTCTATAAATTAGTAGTTCGATATACCTTAAAGCTTCAAAAGCCATCAAGAATTACAAAAATCTGTGAAGCTTTTCTTTGTTTAAACTGTGAAGAGGAGTCTGTGATACAATTACTAAACGCACTACGATGCTCTGGATAAAGTACTGGAAAAGTATGTGAGGTAAATTGAATCAGATATGGGCTTTAAATAATAAACATGCATCTATATTCACGTATTATTTGACAATCATTACAAGACATTAAGCAAAGAAGTTGTAGAGAAGGCAACTTTATTAACATTAAAATTTCTAGAAATCCAAAAATCTTATAGAATCTAAGTTAACTTTCAAAAAATCAAAGAATAAGGCAGTCCATCAAGTCAAAGAGTGGCGGGGTGGCCAATAGTTTGGAGAAAGACGCGTAAGGTTGGAACTCCAGGTCTGCTTTTTCTTTTTCTTAGCGGGTTATGTGCTTTCACTCGATGACCCTTAACAAAAGGTGTGCTGTAACCCCAAGGTGGCAATGTTAGTAGAAAATGTTTAAAGGCTTTCTCAAAACTGAATGTTTGAAACATTTGTTAAAGTAGAACAGTGGGAAAAATGTAATGCGAGGGATATTTATCTAGGTGTGAGTCTAGAAATTTCTATTTTTCTTTTTTTGACTTAAGGATACCTTGGGAAATATTTAACCCAACAGAATATCTCATTATGTGTACTGTTTTGCAAAAATGTTGTTGGACTTTTTAGTAGGATACTTTGTTTTTGGTTACAGTGGTAAATATTTGTCTTAGTTTCTTACTCGTTGCTGGGATAAAATATCCAACATTCACCGCTTAAAGGAGGAAAATTTATTTAAGTTCAGAAGGTCTCATACCATCGGGTAATGGGCAGCCAGCAGCAGTGGAAGCACGTGGCGAATCTGGAGAACTTCTCACAGAATTGCAGATTGAAGTCAAGTGAAGAAGGAGCTGGAGCTACTCAGTGTCTAGGGACTTGTGAAGGCCTAGAGCTTTCCCAGGAAGACACCGTAGTGATGGTTTTTCTTCCTGCCCTTACTCAAATTCAGGTTGCTGGTGGGGCCCTTCATACCTAATGTCGGTGTCCCTCCCTCACCTCCTGGCCCAAAAGTCAATGAGACACACCTGAAAACCCCGCCCTGGACAATCACCGATCTCAACAAGTTGACATAATCCTTTTTGGTGAAGCCCCGAGCATCTACCTCTTAAGGCCAGGTTCCAATTTTCAACTGCCCATAGTGCTAAATACATGAGGGTTTGGGGGGGTTATTCCAGATCTAAACAATAGCAATATTATGACCAAAGATCTAGTCTCGATAAATGGCAATAACTCTCCATTCTAGAATTTGTGATAATCTGTAGTGCCCCAAATCATATCATGATCTTTAAAGTGTCAATTTTTCTAACTTGAATATTAAGATAAATTATCTGAAAATATTGCAGGGATGGTAAAATACCTGCAGACGTAAGCTAGCACATTCTGCATTTTAGTATCTGAGAGGGGTAAGCCCCTTATGCACACACCAGAAACTAATTCTTCTGTCTGTGTAATTTCTTTTCTATTGCATTACAATACCTTTTCAAATACAAACATTAAGAAAATAATTTCTATGTACTTTATTTAACCAATTATATTTCTCTTCTTCTTGCTTTCCAGTCAGTGGACTAAATTTCTTGATATTTACAATTCGAAAGAAGAGATCTTTGGTTCACAGGTTCAGTGTTTAGTCCCTGGCCTAATGGCTGGAAAGCCAAAATAAAGGACTGCAGAAGTTCTTGGCTCAGGAATGTTGCTCACATCTTGGGGGATGGGAAGCCAAACATTTTGGAAAAAGTGAAGGAGAAGGGGTGAGGAACCAGACACGTTACCCAAAATGACCCCTTCATTATCTGTGCCTAAATGCATAGCAGCCTGCTTTCCTAACTCCCTACACTGCTCTCCAGCTGATAATCCAGCCTAGTTGTCGTAGTTAGATTTAGACTTTTTATTTTATCTTTCTCTTGCTTTAGTAATTTAAAGCACAATATTATGTTATTATGTCTCTCCAAATATTGGTATATATATATATATATATATATATATATATATATATATATATATAAAATTTATGGAAAATGTGATCATTTAAAGTATAACTATTGTCAATAATCTACATGATATTAATATTTTTTATGAATATTGTGTAATACTCAGCCCTTAAGGAGAATTCCCTGATCTTTTCAAAGATTTCTTTCTAAAATTAGTGAAATCAATATGTTTCGTTTTCAGTTACCTTTCATTCTCTAGTCCTATTTCGTTTTCTAATACACTGACTTTTAATTAAATTTGGGTTAGATGTTCTAAAATGGCCCTAGTTCTAGAATTGTTTATTTCTTTATGGTGTATTTCAACTTGTTTATTTTCCATTCTTGCTAATTAAACTGAGTCTGGCAGGATTACGGGACAAAAACAACATTTTGGATGGTGATATTTCACTAGTGAAGGCGTGTGCTTCACGGTGTCTCAAGCGGCGCACAACCGATTGTACTGATTTGGATTGTTAACAGTTAAAGATTGACAAGAATTTATGGGGAGACAGAATTATTTCTCTATGTAAAATTACTCATCATTCATTCGTCTCTTTCAATAATAACTGTTGTCTGAATAATTTATTCAATTAAGGAAATTATAAGGTCTTGATTTTTCTAATGTATTCATTAATTATGTAGAATTCATTAATAGTAAAGAAATTTCTTCATCAATGTAACATATTTGGTAAGGTTGAAATTCATTTAAGAAAAGAGAGACATGATAAATGCTAAATTTTTGCTATTTAATTTCTATTTTTTCAGAATGTAGTCCTTGTTATAATTATATTCAATATTTAGTTCAATCCTTTCTCCTTCTCTCTCCTTTTCTTTATACCTTCCTTTCTTTCTCCTTTCCTCCTTCCATCTCTTTCTGTCTTTCTCTCATACACACACACACACACACTCCTGATTTTATGAAGTTATGGGCAATCACTTTCTATTAAATCCCATTTATATTTTGGGCTACAAGACCCTGAATCAAAAATAAGTAAATAAATTATGTCTATGTTGACCAATAGTTGACTCCAAATGTTCACTCCACTATTCTTTTTTATTCTTTTCATTCACTAGATTAGAATAGGCACCCAACATTTTGAAAAATGAGCTGTATTTATGTTTTTTTTTGTTTTCCCAACATATAAACAAGGAAATCTCCATTTTTCTGGTTAAAAAAAAAACTATCACAACAAAGGAACTCAGGGGACCCATTGCTGTTATTGATATAATCATTGTTAATAGACAAAATGTGTCTTCCATGAAAGAAACATGCAAAACCAGTTTTAAATCTGTTAAGATGTAACAAGCTATTGAACAAAACAAACTAAAACAGAAAATTTCAAAATTATGCCGCCCTAGATATTTTAACTTTGCAATGATGCAAATTTGGTGGAGACTCATCAGTACTGTGATTCTTTGGAAAAGCTTAAATGTTCTTTTTATATATTTAATTTGCTGTAAAACATTATCAGTGTTCAAAGCCGAAGGAGTAGTATGCTAAATCTAAGTGTAAACTTCAGTTTTATATGTTTGAATAAACAGCCTAAGTGGTGCTGGCATTTCTCTGAGAATAGTAAATGGAATAATGTGATGCAAATGTCATTTGTTCATTTATTAAAGAGATGTGATTTTCTCCTCCTAAGACACACTTGATAATATTACGTATTCTTTATTATATGCATATGATTTTATTTTCTTTAAATAAGTTATAAATATTTACAATAACTAAAGTGATACAAACAATGAATATTGCGACGCACACACCAAGCCTAAGAAATTAAACTTTACCTATAAATTGCATGGCAAACCAAGCTTCATGTTTTTATTAGCCAAAGAGATAACAGCTGCTCTCTTGGGTCCACTGTTGGTTATGCGTATGTTACATTATACTTTTAATATATGTCTCTTATTCACAAATAATATGTAGCTTTTTATTTTATAAAATATTGTAATTTTTAAAATATCAACTTACACATTTATAAAAGATTTAGTAACTCATGAAAAACTATTATACTTAGGACTATTGCCGAGAATGAAGGCACATCTAAATATAATGCAACCTGTCATGAGTTCTTAAAATCAAATAGATGTAAAATTCCCCATTGCTAACACGTGATTCATTGTTTCATTAACATGACCACACAGTAAAAACACCATATTTGTAGTTATCAAAGGTATCTTAAAACAGATTTCTTCTGAAATAGTTTAATTTGTATTGAATTAGTGATGTATCTAGAAGACTCCATCAAACTATCTCAGAGTTTAAGTCCTGTTCTTAGAGCACTTTAAAAGTTGTTGATTTTAAAGTCCTAGCCAATATAATTCTCATAGAAAGAAATAAACTTTATAAATATTCCATTTTTAAAAATCAAATGGCATTCATAGTGTGAATTTTAAAACAAACTAAACAGTTAATATTTTAATAGAGATATGGTAGAATATTGTGTAACCAGTAAAACACATATGTAAAGGAATACTATGTAATTATAAGATAGTCTAAAGTGAAATAGAATTAAAAACATTAAAAGTGATATGAAGCTCTTAAGAAGAGTAAATAGAAAAAAGACCCCCAACCTAGCCCTCTATATATTTGAAAATATTAATAAGTATAACTATGCTGGAACTCCAGCTCAGGTTGTGAGCACTCATCTAAGAGTAATGCGGCCCTTGGTTTGAATCCTAGCACCACAAAATGATATTTTAAAAATAACAATTAAAGGTAATGTTATGTAGTTGGGAGACTTACACGGGATTTTAAAATGTTTCTGTTTTCCAATATATGATTAAATGTAACACAAAAAGGAAGGCCTTCTATTTTTTTCTCAAGATCATAAACATATTATCCACTAGGGATGTGTTGCAATATTTTGTCAACTTTATGGTTTCAGATAGTTGACTTCATTCCCGATTGTCGTACTTTGGACCCGGAGTGCCCCCAAAAGCCTCACGTTCCTATGGATACTGTGTAGGACTGAGGTGTGGAGCCGGGCTGGAAGGGACAGAGATGTGGACTTGACCTGGAGGGGCATGAGCGGGTTCCCCCCTTCCTCCCAGTCTCTCTCTCTTCCACCATGATGTAAGGATCTCTGCTGCTGGAGCTCTGGCTCTGGCCCTGCCATGTGCTCCCATCATTCCCCAGCTGCCATCTGTGAATGCCCTGTGACCTTCTGAAACCGTGAGCTACAATAAATCTTTCCTCCCTAAGCAGTAGATGTCGTGTACTGAGTCACAGCGATGAGACGGTAACTAACACACTGATTGTTCAAGAACCCTTCCTTTCAGTAGTTTTCCAGATTTTATTACCGTCTATTCCACGCACACACACACACGTGCCCCTACAACAGAACTTCCCTGAAACACGTTTTAATTTAATAAGCTGTGACATATTCCGTATTAAATTCTAATCTATTTTCATAATGGTTGTGACCTAAATTGGCTTATTACTTCTTATGAGTTTTGATCCACAATTTATAAATCAGTGTAGTGTATTTCGCTAGAGAAAAAAAACTACAAGTGTTCAAAATCATTAATGTCACATTAGCATAAACATTTTTTCTGATGTCACTATTTAAAAAAAAAGAACTTGATAAACTGAACTTCCGGTGTAACTTTTGGTACATTCCCAGGAAATGAATGATTCATCTAAGTTTGCATCAATGAAAAGGTCTCTCTTGGCATTTCCCCCTTTCTCTCTAAGGAATTCTAAATGGAATTCGAGGATCCTAGACTCATCATTTATCCAGAGTCTGAAATAGTCTATATAAGTGTAGCATCAAATCTTTGTGTTATTTTAACCCACCATTGTGGTAGTTACAACAGTAAAAGTATTAGCTAACCCCGCTGATATATGTTCAGAATTATTTTACTTTTTCTATTTGTAGATATAAAGTTAAAGAAAGTGTTTTTGCAAGAAAAGTAAATGTTTTCCTGCATTTTCCAGCATTTTGTAGGTACATTTTAGAAATAAAATAGCTGAAAGAAAATAGATAAATAATGTTGTATATGAGCAAACGTGTGAGTAGAGGGAATTCATTCTAACCTCAATAGCCTGGAGTATCACACATCATACTTCTAAACCTTTGATGCATTCTTAGATGAAAGTTGTATCGCATTGCTTTAATTTACATGTTTTTAATTCCTTGTATAGTTTTCATATGCTAATTAATAATTTATATCAGATTTTTAAGTGAGCATTTTATTCATGTTTTGACCCATTTCCTCCTCCCTTTACATTGGATGGATATTTCTTAGTGCCAAATATACATATTTATCTCATTTAAATGGTTGTGCTCATCTGTTATTTTAGAGGATAAAAAAATTCAAAATAAGAAACAGATGAGATTCAGGAAATACTTTTTCCCCTCCCATCTAAAGAGATGTCAAAGTTCAAACTAACCTTTGCCTTTAAAAATAGTTTAAAATAGAGAGCTTTGGCTGTGATTTCACATTTAACAGCATCGTCTAGAAAAACAGAATCCTGACATCCAAGAAAAATGAACAACAAATGGAAAAGGCTAGAGAAAGGGTCAAGTCCATTTGCTGTGTGGATAAATGTAAAAAATGTTGAGTTTTCCATTTTCTTTCTTTAGAGTTACAGACTGAAATCCAAAGCTTAGAAATATTTCATAACACATCATTTAAGTAAAAGAACAGAAGATCTTAAAACATATTGCTTACTTAATTGCCATAAGTTATTACAACACAAAACATTTTGTAGGAAATATCAAAGCGAGACCGTTGAGGCACAGAAGAGCTCCGTGAGGAAAGCCCTAACCTAACTGGCTTGAGACCTTAAGGCCTAATTCGCAAGCACCACACAGTAACTGAGAGTGTTGAAGCGAACCTGTAGTTCCAGTTCTTTGAGGCTGAGATAGCAGATTTCTGTGAGTTCAAGGCCAGCCTGATCCCCCTAGCCCCAATAATATTTATTTTTAAAAGATAAGGAAAAGAGTTTGAATGTTTTCCTTATAGCATAATCACAAATGTTTGAAGAGAGAAATTTAAATATTATTCAATTTATTCAAGTAGTATAACATCGAGTGACACCCCATAAATATGTACATTCTATGTTTTAATTCATCAATTAAAATAAATTTATGTTGAAGGATGAAGTGACTATAGGTGGGCTAAAACTTTTGAAATAAAAGTGCAGTCATTTTTTTCTTTTAGATTATGTTTTTTCTGCTTGATATCGACAAATCCAAAGAGGAAAATGTATTTGTCAGTAATTTTTTTTATTTACATTTCCTTCGCAGTAGGGGAGTAAAATGAAATTTTAGTTCCTGGGAGGCTGAGGCAAGAAGATTTATAAGTTCAAGCCCAGACTGCCTAGACTCAGTGATTTAGAGTGATGCTGTCTCAAAATAAAAACAAAAAGGTTGGAGGGCTGGGGATGTAGGTGAGTGTGATGGCCCTAAAGTTCATTCCCAGAACAACAGCAAAAAAGAATGAGGCAAAATCCCTGCACAGGTAAATTTACCAACACTTAGAAGAGGCAGAAGCTGCGTAACCACCATACTGAGTGCCAGCGTGGGATGCAATAAATATTACAGAAAATGTGATTAGCTTTATGTGAACACTGAAAAGACAAGCTTTGCCTGGCACAATCTGGTAAATTTTCTTTGAAAATATGGAATTTGATTTATTTTCCATTATTTGTTTCTATAAATGAAATATTTGTTTATCTATGTGACTATTAAGACTAGAAATTAATTCCAGTTCCAGTTAGCACCAACGCTCTTTTATATTTTTATATTTCCACAAGGAGATATGAGAAATTAAATTTAATTGTGAAACAACGTTCACATCCTGTGCCCCCTCATCCCCTTTCTTCTCCCTTTTTCTTTGCTATCCGTTCTGTTAAGAACAGTCTAGTAATGGTCCTGGAGGGAGGAATTTGAGCCCAAGAACTAAACGTTAGATTCTACTTAAGTGTTCACTGTGATCTCAGGGTTAAGTGAAAGGATTATGCAAAATGGAAAAAAGTCATTATTTAAATGAAGGGAACAAGAAAAGCAGTAAAACTGCTTTGATTGGCTGGCTTCAAAGTTCTAAGATCAATGGCACCATTAACAGGAACGGAGAGTTGCAATTTCAGCGAGATTGGCCAAGAACTCCTCACCAATCCCAATCCTTTGGGCCAAAAGGAACATTCCTCCCACACCCCACTCAAGGCCCTACACATACCACATAAAATATAATCTCACTGGGAAGGTATATATCTAGATTCTCATTCTGAAAATGTGCATGTCCCCTGTGTTCAGGAGCCTTACTGGGAAGAAACATCTAAATCTGTTGACATATAATGGAAACTCAGGGCCAATAGTGTTGCCTTGATGTAGTTCCATATGTCTAACAATCAGCTCAAAAGTGGAAACAGGAGTTTGATCCTGAATATAGAAGTATTGACTTACAGTTCATGTTCTAGTATGGTTTAGTCAAAAAAAAAGTTAAAAGAAAAAAAGAGATGTGGAAGGTAATGAAAAACAAACAAGAATCTTTCGGGGAAAATCAGCAAAGTAAATGTCGTATGAATTTCGACTGGCTTTCTTTTGGCTAAGTATTTTTATTTTGCAATTAACAAAATAAATGAAGCCTTCACAATGGTAGAGAGATGAATAGACAGCGAGGTGTGTGTGCTTATTTCAATATTTCAGGAAAAGGAAATGCTGAAACGGTGAAGTGACAGCGTCACACATAGTGACACTACTTGCTGTGTGCGTCGGAAATGCAGCTCTTCTCTGTCTACTCTAAGCCCCTTCTTGATGGGAATGTGTTTTTCTAGCAGACTTAAAAACGACCAATTTTTTTTTACAAGTTTTGCCTCAAGGCAATGCTATTTCCAAAGTAGTTCTTTGGGAATTCAGAGTTTCTGATATCACAAAATTGAACATTTCTAAGCAAGTTCTGCTGGCTTTTTAAAAAACCTTTTCCCATTTGCTTATTAAGTTTATGATTATGTATCTAGAACTTGACCTTCTAATTGTCTTTACTTTAAATCCTTCAACTTTTTAGCAATTTTAATAAGTAATGAAATAGCATTAACTACCAAATAAAATAAAAATATTGAAAATTAAACAGAAAAAATATTATAGGTTCATAAGATGCACTAAAGTTCATTCCTTAACATCTTCTCATTAACTCAATGCAAAGTATTTGTTAGTCCTCAGTTAAGCTTATTTTAGACATGATTTTAGGTATATCTCAATGACATTTAAGAATTTACTAATAGTAAACTAACATAAATTGAAGCTAATACTACTCAGATTTGAGTAACAGACTATAGAATATATGAAAGTTTTGTATATTATAACAAAATTCAAATTTTTCTTATTGTACTTTATCTAATTTTCACATCTAGTTCATTTGAAAAAGAACATGGAGTGGTTTAGAAAAGTTGCAAGCAGAGACTGTTAGCTTACAGAATAGAGTGCAAAGGTCAACATAAAAACATTTGCTAAGGACAAGGTAGAATTAAGTAGTATTTTATATAATTTCAAATCGTCTAAGAATTTTTGTATTATGACGCCTTTCTGTATTACAATGTAGTTGTTATAGTTATAGCCTTCAGAAAATAATTACACACAAATTAAATTGAATATGTTCGTATTAAAAGTTGTGCATCTCTAACCCCAAACATCTCTAAAACCTGAAACTTTTCTGCTTCCCACACGATATCTAAAGAGAAAAATTTCCTGCCTGGTGACGAATTGTGGTCAAACTGAAGGCGCCCCAGAAATACTGTATAAAATCACCTTCACGTAATGTTGAAAAAATGCATGTGACCCATAAATTGATTCATGTTTAGCCTCACATCCTAACCCCAAGTATGTCTTAGAGTATTCCAAAATTTGAAAAAATACGAAATCGAAAACTCTGCTAGTTCTAAGCATTTCAGGTAAAGGGTGTTCAATCTGTATTTAAGACACGAGGGAAACACACTCAAAAATGGTGTTTGCTGTTTTATTTTTTTAAACTTAACTGTTTCCTTCTTTTCCCGTGGAACCATGAAACTCACTCCCCTAGGTTAGCCTGTCCCCATTCCACTCTTCCCACTGCCCAAGTCTTGTAAATTAGCTGATAGTACTGGTGAGCACATTTTACTCAAAATACTTGACATGAAGGATGAAACACAGCAAACTATAATTGATTGAGTTGGAATATTTTGCCTTTCAGCAATATCAGACAAAGGCAGTAGTGTCAGGAAGGAGATAAAAGTCACGCTAGCAGAATTAATTACATGAATTATTTTCACTTTTTTAAAATTTAAAAATCTTAACAATATTAAGAAGTACTGATGTATTAATGCCTGATACAGTCCTCAGTTATAACATACCTGATTTATGCTAACAAACTAAACTAGATAAATAGGTAATTAAAAATTGAAATAGAACAAAATAGTCAACTTATTAATATTCCAGGGGAAAATGTTTATGTTTCAATATTCAGTTTAATTATACAAGTTTTGCTCTTTCACTCACAATACATGGTTTGCCCCAATATTGTAAATAAAATGAAGCTTGAATTTGAAGCTTGAATTTGGGGAGAAATTGTATTTTTGATTCTCATGATGAGGCTGATTATTACAAAACTGATACTTTTGTAGGTAGGAAACAGAAAGGAGTGGATAATACATATTGCTTTCAAACTTAAGGAAAGATTGTATTATACTGTGTCATTTTTTTCCATGTAAATTATTTCCAGATATGTGCATCTACATAATCCAGATTTTCTTTATAGGAGCTATAGAGAAAATCTGGGTAGGAGTGAGAGACACAGGCTAACAGCATGTTTTTCTTGAGATCTCATCAAGATGCTTGAAAACACAAGGTTAATGACCTTTCCAGTTTCAAGTTCATATGACACCATCAAATCAAACTCTTCTATGAGAAATTTGCTTTTGTTAGTGTAAGCGGAGGGCTGATCAATCAAGGAAGATTATCAAAAATGCAATATACAACATGCATATGAACAATTGAACTTCACAAATTCGGCCAGAATCATTTCTGGGGACCTAGATATTTTTTTTCTTTTGTAAATGATTGAAAATGCAAATTGACTAGATAATTTCTGCTGCTTTCAAATTTCAGGGGACAGTGCATTATCAATTCTCATTTTCCTCAGTGCAGGTTTATATTATTGTTTCCAGATCCAGAATTCTATGTCTTAACAGATGTTTTTCTGGCATTTATGACAACATTTATGGTGATCATAATTATTTATTTATGATAATGATTGCAAATTTGCAATCATCATTATGATAATTATCAATATGATGATTGTGATAGAAAAACACTTTATAGAGAAGTTGCTTACTTTTAATGTAATTTCAGGACGACAGTCACAAGGTGTCTGAACTTCCACACTGCCCAACCTCCTTCTTCTTTTCTGTCAAGACTTTAGGTAGCACGCAGTTTTTTCTCGTATTAATTTCTGTTCTAATGTGCTTATAATATGTTGTGCTTTTTAAAAACCATATTTGGGATGGAAAAACAAATATCAGCTACATAAAGTATTAAAGATGTTCATTTCTCACTGTTCTCGAGACTGGGATGTTGAAAATCTTGCAGATATAGTGTCAGGTTAGGAGGGTGAGATGTCTGGCTTTTGGTGACAATCTCTTATTTGTATCAGGACGACTTCTTACTTAGTTTTCATGTGGTGGAAGAGTCAACAATTTCCCTCCTGCCTCTTCTGGGCATGAATCACACTCACAAATTCTTTAACCTCATGACATGCTCACCTTCCTAAAGATCCACCTCCTAGTACTAGTTCTTTGGGGTTTGGATTTAAACATATGAATTTGGACAGGACATGAAGGTTTAGACAGTAGCTGCTTCTTGAGCTGGTAACCTTGATCACCAGATGCTATTGCTATGGCTACTGTTAGAACACTGTCCTAAAACAGTGCTCCAATAAATTCCTTCAGTAAGAATACTTTACTTAAGTTTTAGAAAAATATTTGCTCTCTTTAATTTTTCAATCCCAGAACATAGATACTTTTCATTTTTCTTTCATATAGGACTAATATTCAACAATTTTCCTATTGGAAAATTACAATTTAATTTTCATATCATGACCATTGGAGAGGTTACGCCAATTTGATAGGATTAGGAAACACTCAGGGCAGAGTTTTTGGTATGTGTGTTTGACTTGTGGGCCAGCAAATGAGGGGAGGACACCCACCCTGAGTGGAGGTGACCCAACCTATAGACTGACACCTTCAACTAAGAAGCAAACAAACACACACAAAAACCCAAGAAGGAACATTGTTGTAGCTTCTTCTGCTGGAAGAGCTTGGCCTTTGCCATTCTTGCTGCACGTTGACTAGCTCCTGTCTTCATATCACTGATGATCCCTCTCACAGATTTGCTCAAATCTTCAGACCTTTGACCTTTGATCTCCATCCATGCCACAGACACACACCGAGTGCGTGATTGCCTGGAATTGGTGTCCTTCTATGTCACATCTGAGCAGCCACTGAGTATTCTCTTGGAATCCTAAGCACTACACATATTTATCAGGATCAAGTCCTTTACACCACTTTAATAATTCAAAAGTTTTGAATCTTTTTAGTTGTGCATTTGCGTTGTAATATAAATCTGCTTGCCCTTGTCAGGTAACAGATTGAAAGGAGAAAGGCAAAAGTACAGTCTGTGTTCTATGTCTGTTAAGGCTGAAGTACTTAGTTTTAAGTAGATAAGGGTTGTCTCGTGGGATATTAATTGCCCATTCACCGGTGCAATTATTATTTGACAACGAAAGACGTATTTTGGTGCTAAGCTTAGTTTTAAGAAAATTGGAAGTGCAGAGTGGCTCTCCAAATGTGGCTCCATGTTCACAGTGGGACGCGGTCAACAGCCTTAATCTAGCAGACTGTGCCTGTCCCTCTCCATGGGCTGTGGCTGTCACAGTGAAGGATGAACCTCTTGGACTCAGACTGTTAATATAAATAAGCTCTATCTCACTTTGAGATGTCATGATTGAGAATTCCTAAGATGACTCAGGTCAATTTTCTGAGAGGTTACAACTAATTTAGAAGTTACAAATGTATATAAATAGCTTAAACTAATCTTTTTAATATGACATACTTGACTCTCAGGTTGCCTTTCATTTGCTTCACTGAAACCAATTACTCAGGTTTTTTTTTTTAAGTCTTCCTAAAGATCTCAAAAAATTGTAACTATCCAAACCATAAATTTCCCTCCTTGTTATAGATATTTTAGAGATGCATTGAATTACAGTGTGGTTCAGTTCCTTTGGGCATCCAACTGGCAAAGTCTTTGTGTCCTGAGAATTGCTTAATTATTCCTTTTCTTTATTTCCTATCTTTTAATCAGATTTCAACTTCTCTCCCTATGAATTTCTTGGTTGGTTAATGGAACTGCATGAAAAACTTAATCAAAATCCTCCTTTGAAAATTTAAATAAAAATGGGATAGTTTTGTATTAATTTGTCTCATATCGTTTTTTCTTCATATAGTGATCTTGCCCAAAAACTAATAAATATTACATCTTAAAGATTCAAAAATACATTACAAACTTAGAAATTCACTTATGTGTTCATGTTAATATTCTATAATTAAAATTTATTTCATGTTTTCCAAATGATCTCATAGATTTATTATAAAATCTATTGACATTTTCATTGCTTTCTCTCAGTGAGAATCTGTGCCGGACAAAGTTGGAATGAAATATTTTGTTCAAGGCTACTGGAACAGGGAGAAGAGCTTGACCTTAATTGGTTTTAAACAAAAAAATGGAAAGAATTCTGTTTTATGTTACTTATTTGGTACCGGGGTTTGAACGTGCAGATCTTGACACTGAGTTATCTCTCCACCCAATTTTTACTATTTATGTTGCCAAGACTTTTTGTTAACTGGGTATCTTCCAATTTGTAATTCTCCTGTTCAGCAAATCAGCATCCTCAGATTATAGGCATACAGCCATGTGCCCAGTTCCATGTGGAAAATTTTTAACCTGGGGCAAGTAAGAAAGGGACGGGAGGACACCACAGAAAGACGTACGACTGGGGTGAGGCCTTCTGTGCTTGCTAACGGGCACTTAACTATGTCAGGCCTCTACCTTCCTGTAGACACTGCAGGATATGGTCTAACTTTCTTGCTGATTTCATTTCAAGGAATAGCTCTGGAATTCTAGAGAAGAATATTCTTAGACTGTAAAACTGGTGCTAGGCTGGGAGAAGATTGACATCTAAAAGAGCCAAAGGGGGGATTTACAATGGTGTGATTTTTATTGCAAATTCTCTGGTAAAAGGAAGGTCAGATAAGAGGCCAAGAGTGGAGTTATTTATAGTAGGTAAAAATAAAAGCAATGTACATTATTGAAAAGAATAATGAATTAATTTTTAACCTGCTCATTACTACACTGTCTTTAAATCTTGATTGGTTATTATGGCTTCTGAAAAAAACAAGATTCTTTACTGATCTGTCCGAAGGTCTCAGACTTCACACTATTTACAGAGCTAAGAGGTAAGCTTGGTGTAGTTTCATGGATGATAATGAAAGATAAATCTCAATACCAGAGACAAAGTATTTTATTACTCATGATAAAGCAGACACTGTGAGTTTGTGTTCTTGTCACTACTCATAGCTTTCAAGTGTCACAGGACTGAAGGAGGGTCAGGATCAGTTGATACATCATCTAGATTTGACTTGGAACATACACTGGTGGAACAATATTGCAACTAAGAAATCTTAAGATTTTTAAGGTAAATCTTGGCAAAACTTTACCCTAAAGGAGATTTTATCTTTATTATCCAGTCAGGAAACAAATATGCTTTTGTCCTTAAGAGAAGCAACATCTTTATTGTCCAAAGCAATTTACAGCACGAATATTCTTGACAAAATACTTCAAGGGCAAAATCTCCCATGACACAGAGAAACATCAGGCAGAATTTTTTCCTATTGATACAGGGAGGGCAGAATTGTAACTGAAGTTTATATTTTCTAGTTTTCTAGGCAGTGATAAAAGAAAAGCAGTTTATAAGTCTTCCATGCATTTCTTTCCCTTGGAATAAAATATCAGAAATATAGATACGAAGATGTCTTCTGGAAGAAGGAAAGTGTTTTTTTTTTTTTTTTTCCTCAGATCAAGGACACCACCTCAGCTTTCAATGGCATCAACTCCTTTCCAAGAGAAAGTTACATGAAGACTTTAAACATTATTACCAAAATGGATATTATGGTACTGATAATTAGTTTCAGCTGTGTAGAAGTGATTCTTTTTTTTGGTGAAATTATTTGTGTTTAAAATTTTTGGTTAGCCAGAAAGATGGTGCCAGAATTTTCCCATTTAAAGAAGGTTAAGAAGTCAGTGTGCTCTGGAAATTAGTATTTTGGGGAAGGTATGTAATTCACAAAATCTGATCTAAAACTTACTTTTATTCACTATGTATCTAACTGCAAAATTAGAGAGGAAATTAAGCATATTATACTCCATTTTTGATCACCTTGTTCTACTGACATTTGTCTATAGAACCTGGTACATGCTGGTATGACTCCAGTGACTTAGAAACTTTAAGGAAAATTTCTTTGCTAGTAAGTACTCTCTGTTCTATTTAAAATTATGAAAGTGATACCATGGATCAAGGAACCAGAAATATTTGTGCCTAACTGTTTTTCAAAATCAGTGTAAACTGGCTTTAGAGTACTTGTGTTTGATGCCCCATTTTTTTTCTCAGATGCTGAATACTTTTATTATGAACAGTAAAAATGAATACTTAGGAACAGTAAAAATGTTTGCCTTTTAGAGAAACTAATCCTCATCTATTTTAAAGATACCTGCAACTTGACTAGCTCCTAAAGACATAGCTACACTATAGTTGAACTAAAACTGAATTTTCATGAGCAAGTTCCAGCCTTGAAGTTTGAACATGAAAAATCAGTTTTAATTAAACTCATTTGCCCATCTTGTTTCCTTATTTTATTTGTTCATATAAAAATAAATTTGTACTTGAAAATATGCAGGTGCTTATGTAGGTTGAATGGAAAGATAAAACAAATTAGTACTTTGCAATAGGTATGCACTATCCGATTGAGCAACAAAAACGACAACAAAAAACTGTTTTTGGTTTTGAGGCAATAACTTTTAGCAGAAAAAGAGTCTGGTAACTGTTTAAACACTGTAAGTCACTTTCCTGAAACACATTAACCTCCCCGCTCTGACTTTAGAAGCTTGGCATGTCTGCTGGAGGCAGCAGCATAAAGTGGTTGATGGCTACAGTCTGAGATATAAACTGACACTTTCTGCAGCAGCAGTCAAGAGTGAGTTATTTCAGTCCGTGCTAGTGTGGCTGGAAAATTTACCTTCACACACCTGGAATTTCATTTCAGTCTCCCATGATACACAACACAGCTCTTGCTTCTTCGTGAGCCAGGGCATCGGTGCAACGCCCTGCCCAAAATTTCTAACCTCTTCAAGAGTCACTAAAGCCAAATATCAAAAGGAAAAATCAAGCAAATAAGAAAAGGAAACTAATAAACGGAAATGTACTCAAATGTGCAAAGGAACAGTTGACTATCAGCACGCTTTCTTCAATCTACCTTAAAAAATGCTTAAAAATACTAAAGTGACCGATACTACACCATTCTTTTTATTTCATAGAATTTATAAAATAAAGTGACAAAGACTTAATCTGTCCCTATCTGAGATGACGTAGAAATAAGACAATTATTAGGTTAATTATTTAATTTAAGTCAACTGCTCAAATTGTTCGGGGTTATCTTTTTTGCTTAAAATTGGTATTCTTATGGGACTTCGATATGGATTTTCTTTTCATTTTATAAGCAATTAATAATGAGATCTTCTAGCCCTGAAACATATGCTTGATGTTCAGTGTAGATGCTAACATTGTGAAATCATTGTAGATATATTTTTGTACTTATCTGAATTTATTTCCCAGAAACCATCAAATTTGCAAAGGGAGACATGACCCTCATAAGGCAATGCTGGGGTTTTTGCGGTGCTGTAATAGTATACAGCGAGTCAATGGACAAACACATACACACACACAGGCATACCTACGCCTGCTAAATTAGCATCGCCCATCAACCTGAAAAGTGGTGTTTCCATTTTTGCCTGATTTGATAGTGAAACCCACATAATCTTCTCCTACTATTAACAGGAAAGATCACAGTTAGGAAACCAAAACAATTTGGCAAGAATATTTCCTACAGAAAAGACACTATCCGGATTTTATTATCAAATTGTCATAGATAAGCATCCCAGGTAAAACAGTTAATATTCATTGTAACACCAAAATGAGAACTGACAGGACCAATTAAAGACCTTTAGTGGCCTTGTTGATGAGAATGAAGAAGTAAAAAAAAAAAAAAATTGCATGACACCCGGAATAGGGCAAAGCACTCAAGCGTGAAGCACATATCAATAGTTTTATAGAAAAATCGTAAGTAAATACAAAGTGCTGCCAAATTTGAACATATTTTTTCTAGAAGAAAATGATTTATATTCTGAGTTCAAGATGGCCAAACATTCCCTCAGTTTGGCTAAACTTTAGACAAACTTCTTTCTGACTCTAGATCGTGACCTCCATTTTCTTTGAATAGTTACTTTAGAAGCTTGTAATTGTAAATTCTTTCTCTGCTTTTTTGAGATGTAAATCTTTGGACAGTCTTTTGACAGTTCTGTAACCCATCAGTGTCTTTCAAGGACCTGACAGGGAAGGCATCTCTTTGCAACTTGGTGATGTCCACCCTAAAGGGGATGGCATTCTCAGGCTCTGTGCTACAGCAGGGGGTCTAAGGCACACTCCTTGTTCCAAGATTTTAAACTGCCTCTCCATCTGAAGAAGGGAACGTTTACTTTCCCTTTGAGTAAACCCAATATTCTTTTCTTTTCAGCTCTTAATTCTACCATGGTTTTTATCTCAATGGAGTTGAGTGCAGACTGAATTCTTATCTCTCTACCCTCATGAAGGAACCTTGAATAACTTTACCTGTTAAAATTTGTACGTTGCATTTTTTGGCCAACATAATGGTAGCAATGCTTGCTTAGCCAAACAAACGGTTGTTTTTATGTTTAATAGTATATCCTTTCAAAAATGGGAATACAAGACCTACCAAAGAGCTCACCAAAAACACCGTGCTAGCCCTTCTTCCCATAAAGAGTGATTCTGGCTTCACCACTGTATATATTTGAGATATTACAGTTAAATTGGCATTCTGAACAGGTCTTTATTCTAGAGAAATACGCGTCCTCTGTAAACTATTTAATAACTTCTACTTTTATACATTTCTATTTCTGAGTGTGAACATTGAGATAAATAGGCAGAGGCAGAGTCTCTTAGCCAGGATCTCTTAGCAAGGGAGAAAGCAACTAAAATCAGCTGCGGAAACATGTTCAGTTATAGCTACAGTGATGGCAAGGTCTTCACAGAAATAGCAGCTGCATTGTGCAGGTGATGATCAATGAGAAACTGTAAGTTTTGAAAATGGTGGTAGTAAATAGATAGAAAGGAGAATGGCTCCCAGATAAGGGTATGAAGTATATCCAGTCTCTATTTTGCCATAAATGAAGTTCATATATTTTAAACGTATATGTTGTGAACCACAGAGCCAAAATTCTAAAGAAAATAAATTCATAAAAAATGATTTCTGGACCTTTCTATTTTGTCACGTTATAAATGAATCAGTTAGCGCAATTGAAAGTTGGTGAACAATGTTTTATCTATCAAATAACTTCTTGAGCAAAAGAACTGGTTCCAAGACATTTTGCGATTTTTGATTTATATTACTTTCTAACCCAAATGTATTAAAGGCAGTTACTCTCTTTAGTTATTGTTAATTAAGATGAATGATTTTTATAAAGGTTGGTTACATAACAATCATTTCTATAGTTACATAGGTAGTGTATTATTTTCTTTTGCTGAAACGGTGTCTTGCTCTGTACTCCTGACTGGTCCTAATTTCACTACGAAGGCGATGCTGACCTCAAACTTACGGCAAAGCTTCTCCCACGGCCTCCTACATACTAGGACTACAGGACTGAGCCACCAGGCATAATTTACGTGGTTGCCAGATGCTCGGGGGCTTGCGTTTGATAGGCAAGTGCTTTAACCACTGTGCCATTCTAGCTCCTGGTAATATATTCACTGCTATGATGGAAAGTATATTTTAGATACCAACCCACATTCAAATTTGTGTTTGATTTTCTCATCCCATCAAAATTTGAAGACATGGACCAATACTTGATGGCTTTCCTCAAAGTTATGTAAATGAACATGAATAAAATACCTAGAACTGCTGTTCGTATAGAGTTGGGGTTCCATAGATATTAATGACTGTCTGACCCATCAAAGAATGGAGGGGAAAATATCTATCCTAAAGAGATAAAAAATCAGCTTAACACTATGGGTCCTCTATCCTTTAAAAATTAAGGGCAATTCCTCACATACAAAAGTGATCCCTAGCCTCATATTCTTTTATGAAGGAGCATATTTCAGGCTTGATATAGACACAAGAGAATTTTGCAAGAAATCTTGGGTTTCGATAGTCAGAAAATACCTTTTCCCAATGAGGAAAATAAAAATCTATTAAGTATTACAACTGTCCTTTAAAATTTCTGAGATAAGTAATCTGAAACACTAAAATTACAGTTCTTCCACCTACATGTCAACTTGTCACAGTTTCTAATATGTGTCTTTAAAAAGAAAGACTTTCAGATTTAGAGTATCATGTTTTACACTAAGTCCAATGATAAAACAATAGTTACAAAAGTATTGGTTTTAACAAACATAATGTATTTGGCTTTCCAAGTTTATACATGAATATTTTGTCAAAACAAAATACATCAATCATTTTATAGAATATTGTTAAGGTAACAAGTCACAACTAAAGAAAAATGTTTAGTTACACAAATATTTCTACAAATTTAGCTAATGTTAACCACAACATCTCTACCTAATCATCTATTGAGAACATTAAAAATTTATTTCTCTATGAAACCCTATTAAATGCATGCTTCATTCCCTCACTTAATATAAGACACACTATTCTGAAATTACTGTATTTTAATATCACATTCTCATTTTCACTAGTCATTAGAATGACAGGAAAATAGTCTGTTTAGACCTAAAAAATCAACATAAAATAGTTTTTAAATAGAAAAAGCATAAGAATAAATAGAATAAGGCTGTGCCAGAGCTCAGTTGCTAAAATACTTGCCTAGAATGAGCCAGGCTCTGAGTTTCAAATCCCCAGCACCACATACAGATTAGCTGTAACTTTCGTCCAGATAGAGAAAGCCAAGAAGAGTGCGAATGAGAGTGTTTCCCCCTGGAAACTTCTGCTGAAGAAGATGAGAACCCTCGTCTACGGAACCTTCAAGAAATGTTGTCTAACACGCATTGTTCACAAAGGTCCTATTTTTCTTTCCTTAATCCTAATATCGAGGGGGCCAATGAATGGCGGATAAGGTAATTATCAGGGACTTGGGTTTGGACACTGTCACTTTTCTGCAATGTTTTCTAAATTCTGTTTATATTATCTATAGTATGTGGTTATTAAATAACCTACATCACACAAAACAGTACAAAAATAGAATTAAATCATAAGCTTTTGCGTTTACAAATGCATTACCTGAAACCTGTGGTCCATAGCACGCACCATTTGGCTAAGCATGAACGCTTGGCATATTTAGTCTCTGCAACTTCCACCTGAGTCTCATAATTCTCAAAGGAAGAGCCAGTCTCACTTCCTTCCCCCCGAGGGTCTCAACAATTTTCCCTCTTGACCTCAGTGATGCCAACGTAGACTGTGATAAACACGAAGTGCAGTGCAGTTTTGGAAATACGATATTTTGTACACAACGGAACCTCCAACTGCTCCCTTTTAAACAGAGCTTTCAAGAGTTAGCCAAGGAAAATGACAACATGTCATTGTTTTCTATTGTCTTGGTACTTTGTGCATTTAGCAGCAACGCATCTATTTCTTTGCTGACAGAGCCATACACAACTGAGCTTAAATAGCTTTATGAAAAGTCATTACTTTTTCTTAAGATCTTTCTTTTTATTTAATTTATTCTTTAATTATACCTATAGCTCATTAAGAATCCCAGTTTTTCTACCCAAAATGGAGTGTCCAGAGATGCTTTGGTCACACAAGGTTGGGACAGAGCTCTATCATCTTCCATTAATTGTAGAGCAGAGTTCAGTGACAGTCGTCTCTAACTTCTAGAAGATGTATTAGAAAAATAATAGTCATTTCTTGCTTTGCCTCCTAAAGATATTTTCTTTTAGTAAAAAGAGAAATATGAATTATTTTACTAATTTTAAATGTGTAAAATAGTTTTTTAAATATTAAATATACTCCAGGAGTAATTCTAGTATGCTCCACATTTGACAATAGAGGGTGAGGTTAAGTGATACATTAGAATGTCTCTGGGAATGAAATATACAAAAATAAATATCTTTTCACTTAAATTAATTGTATATCAGTTCAATTTATGGTATTATTGTGAAGAACTCATATCTAGCAGTACAGAAACAGCAGGATAGACATACATACCATCATCCAATTTAGCATTTCCATTGTCTGTTTCACAACCCGAGTAAAGTTAAAATGAAATGAATTAATATAATACTTTATATTAAATAAAAATGCTTTAGCATTGTATGTCATTTTGAAGCTGTCTAAACACGTAACTGCAAAGCAAGAACAGTCATTTCAGAATGAATTGGATATTGTTTCTTTTTCCAAAGAGTACAATGAAAGGTCATATGAGGAGCAACATATCCTACACGTTTTACTACACTCGCTAATTATTATGGCCTGGCATTTTGTCAAAATGATAAAGCGCTATGGTTATGGAATTCAAATATTATGTCCATATTATTAAAGTATGCATTTGTTATATTTTACAATTGGGCAGATGTTGGAAGATTTTCTATGACAATATATGTCTGGTATAGACAAGGTAAATTCTTTTTCTATACCTACATGTAAAGTTAGAAGACTTCAGTCAAAAAAAAATTGAAGGGCTGGAGGGGTGGCACAGTGGTCATAGCTCTTGCCGGGCAAGCATGAGGCCCTGAGTTAGTCTCCCCAGCACCACATAAAGTAGGGTTAGGGTCTCAAGACCTGCAATCCCAGCGCTTAGGAAGCTGAGGAAGGAGGAATGCCGTGAACCCAAGGCCAGCTTCAGTTACCTAGAGAGTTCAAGACCAGCCTGGGCTATAGAGTGAGACCCATTTCAAAAAATAAATGAATAAATAAATAAATAAGAGAAAATTCAAATACATAAGATGCAAATGGTCAACTGAGATAAACTGAGATAAATGGAGAGATACAATTGGCTAACTAAAGTGAGCTAAAGCTAACAGTAGTAGCAATTCCCAATCTGACAATTTAAGTCTCGTGTATTTTGTAAGATATGTAAAACTTTATTTATGGCTTTCTCCTGAGCATAAATCAAAGCAAATTAAGAACTTGTGGCACAATGAGCAGAGATATTTCTATAGAACTATGTCAATGTAGTATTTTGGGTTTCAGAGACGTTTATTTTTCCTCATTTTATTGGTATGTATAAGCGCAAAATTTAAGGTTTACAAGGAAGTTGAGCATTTTGTGCACATATGTATCTTTTCAAGGTGACAAGGACTTTCCCACTCTCCTTTTGTCCCTCCCCCTACCCAGCCCTTCCTCCCTTCCCTCCCAACACCCTTGGTTCACTTTGTTTTTCATTTTGAGTTCCATGAGAAAGTTGTGATCTGAGAGTCTCATATCAGAGAGACCATTCGATGTTTCACCTTCTGCTTCTGACTCACTTCACTAAGCATGATGTTCTGAACTTTCTTCCATTTGCCTGAAAAAACCTTCACGCTGTTGGACTTTATAGATGCATAGTATTCCATTGTGTATGAATACCACAGTTTGTGTATCCATTGGTCTGTTGTTGGGTACTTTGGTGACTTCCGTGTTCTAGCTATTGTTAGTTGTGCTGCTATGAACGTGGGTATACATGTATCTCTGTTATGTGTTGTTTTGACCTTTTTTGGAAATATTCTCGGGGGGGGGGGGGTGTCGCTGGATTGAAGGGGATATTTTAGAGCACTATATTTTGTCAAAAATAACTTTTAATGCAAAGTAAATATTATCATAAAAATTGCCTCGTAAGATTCAAATGTGGAAGACACCACAATACCCATCAACAGACCAATGGATACACAAACTGTGGTACTATACATAATGGAACACTCTATCTCTATATTGTCCAACAGCATGGATGCTTTTGTAGGCAAACGCTTAGCAAAGTGAGTCAGAAGCAGGAGGTGAAACATCAAATGGTCTCTCTGATATGCAAAACCCAGATCACAACTATCTCATGGAACTTAAAGTGAAAAACAAAGGGAACCGGGGTGGGGGGGGGGTGGAGGTGGTTAGGGGGAGAGTTGAAAGGAAAACTGGGAAGGTCTTGTCACCTTGCCAAGATATTTATGTGCACAAAATGCTCAAGGTCAAATTTTGCACTTATACATATCAATAAAATTGAAAAAATTCAAACGTTAAATTTTGAATGCTTTCTGGTGTATGAAAACATTTTATTTAACTATTTTAATGTTATCTATTGTGAAAGGTATCTAAAGAGTTAAATATACAGCAGATATTTTGTTATTGGACAAAATATATTGTTTCATGTTTGAATTAAAATTTAATTATGACTATGCTGTACTTAAATGTAGCTGTGATCTAAATCATCATTAACACACAATGTATGGTCATAAAAGTATTCTTATATTTTCCTTTCCTTAATTTTGTTTTTTAAAATAGAATTTGCCATTGCTTTTAAATCTATAAGGACTTTAAAAATAACCTATTTTTAGTTTAAATTCTTGTAATTCAGCCACCTATCAATTTTCGTAAGTACCATTAAAATGTAAGTTGTTAAACTCTGATAGTTTGTCATTTTAAATGAATATGTCACAATAAACAAAAACAATCTAGTTTCCCCTATACATACATCAAATACAAAATTACTTTTGAAAACTCTTCCCAGTAAATTTCTTTTGCTAGCCTATCCAGGCAGCATTGCATCTGTGTCAGAGATGGTGTGCCGCAGCACATCCTGGGTAGACTTCCTGGATCCACTCTCCCAGAAACAAGGGGAATCTCGGCTCTGTTTCTTAACATGAAACAACACGACAGCTTGCTTTGAATAATCGTGGGGTGTTATGTCTATTAGAACACTTAGGTCACTGAGCATATAGCTAGATGCTACTAATTACGAAACCTTCCAGTGGTAATTATAAGTCTATTATAATTAACGACAAAATGTTAAAAGGAGTCACTTATCTTAACGATTGGAGCATTTTACATAAATTGGCACACTACTTCCATTACCAGACTAAAAGAATTAAAAATTGTCTTGTGGAAATGTACATTTATAAATGAAAAGGAGAGGGAGACAGAAACAAGTTTGGAATCCTTTGGAGTCTTTCTCGGTTTCTTTTCGTTGCCTTTTTTACTTTTTATTTTCAGGCAAGGACTCATCTCATTTTGTAGTCTAGGCTGATCCTGAACTCACTGTGTAGCCGAATCTGTCCTTGAACTCACAGCAGTGTTCCTTCTTCAGCCTCCCAAGTTCCAGGATCACAGGCATGCGTCACCACACGTTACTTGAGTTTCTGGTTTTTGTGAAATGAGACGAGGCCTTCACTCTGCCAGTGTTGACCAAGCACTCAGGATTCTTTTGCCTTGGGCCGCAAGTGCTCGTATTTGTTTATTTTTTTCTTGTGATTACTGGAAATTGCATTTTGGGCCTTTGTTCTGAGCTATATCCCACCTTGTTTTCATCTTTTTGTTTGTTTGTTTGTTTGAGACAGAGTCTCAATAATTCATTGAGATATCCAGGCTGAACTGAAACTTAAAAACCTCCTGTCTCAGCCTTCTAGAGTTCTGTGTTCAGATGTATGCCACCACATTCACCATAGTCCTTATTCTTAAACTTTGATATATTCAAATACTTGAGACAATTGTCAAAATAAACATAGATTTATACAGTGATTTCTATTACCTATATATAAAAACTTTTCTGTTTGTTAATTACACTTTATAAATCAATAATTGCTTAATTATGAACTCATGCCTTGCTTTGATATTTATTTTTATTTTTGCTCAGTCAGCCCTCAGCATCAAAAAGCTTCTATGTTGTGTTAGAGAAGTCCTTTAAAAATTGTATTATATAAATACATGTGATGTAAAGTCAACACACCAAAAAGACACATGTGAAATCATATTTATAGCAGCACAGTGCATAATAGCCAAATCCTGGAAATAACCTACCAGCCCATCAATAGATGAAGGTAATAGAACACGTGGTCCCTATACCCAAAGAAATACTACACAGCCATAAAGCCAGATGTGAAACATTTGAACAAAAATGGGCTCACCTTGAGTCAATAATGCTTAGTGAAATGGACCAAACACAAAAAATTGACTCTAGAGGGCTGTCTTCATTATAAAATTCACTAAAGTAATTGCATAAAAAGGCCCCAACACAGATGACAGGGTAGAAGGAGGGGTAATGGACTCCTAGGAAGGGATGAAGATCTGAAAAATAGAGTGGAGGCACGAATGGGCATCAAGTCTCCAAACCCCATGTCTTTAATATCCTGTAGAATTCGGAATCCATCTATATATATATATATATATAACCCAAGTCTGGTTTCTCAACCCATACAGGGCAAAGAGTCAAGGGACTCTGGAAAGCTGGCTTGATAGAAAAGATGGGACACTTTTGCCATAAAGCCTGTTTTTCTGGGAAGCTGATTTGGGAGTGCCGCACAAAGGCTGGTAATGGCTATTTCCAAGTTGATCAGAGTCTTCTCACGACAGGTGCAACGGTGCTATGCATGTCTGATCCCATCCGCCTCGTCACAGCAGGTTTTCCTATTCTTCAAATCTCATAAACAGAGATCATTGTCTTCTCAGCATTCTTGCTACAGGTTTCTCTGCCTGTAAGCAGTTCCTGACGTTTTATACAAAGGACAAGCTACAGAGAAAGCTCTCCAAGGTCCTCTTGATGATCACCAAACTCAGAGGAGTGAAAAACAACAACAACAACAACAACAACAACAACAACAACAACAAAAAACTTTACAGAAGACAAAGTTCACTTCAGGTTAAACAGATCAAGACAAGATCTCAACCCAAAGCTTGACTCCAATTATACCATCTGTCTTTGCTAGCGGCATATCTTGAAGTTAGGCCTCCACTCTCCCAGTATCCCTGCCGTATTTCACAATTTCATTCCAAATGGATGCATCCCAGGTTTTTGGCAAAGATAATCCTAGGTAGTAAAACTGTCAAAAAGATTTGCATCTTAAAGATGCAGAAATGCAAATTCTCTAAAGTATAAGCTCTGGGAGAAGGCAACTCAGCAGCCCACAGCGGGGAAGAAACCTAAGATTTAGTCAAACTGAGGAAAATGTTAAGGTATTCTGGATCAACTATAATATTTTATAACTTTGCCTCACTTATAATGTCTTTGAATCTCTAAACATAACAGAGAGTAACTTTCTTGCTTAGAGTCTTTCAACTAATTTATAAGCTTTCAACATAAAGTAACTTTTTGGCAGTCACAAGTGTGTGACCTTTCTTGAAAACTGAGGATACAAACCTAATAACAAAAAAGACAACAGAAAAATAATAATAAGATTTATGAATGTAGCGTGAAGTTTTGTGGTAGAGTACTTTCTTAGAATCCCAGAATCCCTGAATTTAATCCCCTGAATCATAGAAAATTGTGATTTCAAAATGAGTAACTGGACAAAACTTCATCCAGAAAAGTTGGTCCATTTGAAAGTTGTAAGACAATGTTGGCAATGTCTTTTTTTTTCTCTTTCACCAAGCATGTACCTATTCATTCACCTTGCTTTGTCCAGTGAGATAAAGAGTGGTACTTAAATGAAGCATCGGGAAATCGTTTCAAAAATAAAACAACATGATCTTCAAAAAAACACGGCAAGAAAATCTGATTGATATACTGCACCTGCCTCTGGTGAAGGGTGTTCAGACTGAGAAATAAATAAAACATTGTTAGCAAAGGAGAGACGTACAGCAACAGGAGAAGAAAAAGAAACATTGCCAACATTTTATTAGATGCTTCATAGAAAAATTGAGGACTACAAACACAAACTGATACTTTGAAGGCGCGTTTGAATTCAATTTTGTAGCTAAACTAATACTGTTTGTTACATTTTGAAAGAACTAAATGTTTAGATTTACAGAATGGTTTTTGACATGTAAGAATTCAAACTAAAAAAAGAAAGCCAAGCATCACTTAGTTGCTCATAAGAGAAGCCAGAATTATCTGGGCCATTATAAAATACAAGTTTGATTTTTAAGGAAAGTTCCTTCAACAAAAATTTTTAATTTGATGATTTTGCCATTTTTAGTCTTTTCAACTACAAAGTAACAACCAAGTTTAATGATTCTACCATGATTTAGTACTGTCCATTCCATTTCAAAAGAGTTATAAGCAGGTATTTTGTTTTAAGTCTTATTTACAGGGTCTTGTTTTATAGCCCGGGTTGGTCTTGAACCCACTGTGTAGCCAAGATTGTCCTTGAATTCACAATCTTCCTCCTGCCTCAGCCTCTGCAGTGCTGGGATGACAGGTGCATGCCACCCCTCCCAGCCTATATGGCGCTGCGGTGTTGGGCTCCGAGCCTTGCACTTTCTAGGCAAGTGCTCTACCTGTTCTGCCAGGCCCTCAGCCCCATGAGATATTCTTTAGATGATCTCTTTATGTCCGGTTGTCTAATAAGAACACATCAAAAATGCTCATTGCCTTGAAATAGTTGTGTATTTGTATGCTGAACTGGAAACCACCTTTCTCATTCTGTCATATATCTAGAAAAGCTGTGTTTTTAAATTGAATGTAGTCATCGATTCAGCAATTTTGCCTTAGTTAAACGTGTAAGACACACATTTCTTTTGTAAGTATGAAGCGTAAGCTGACGATTAGTGAAACACAGGCTACTGAGGGATCTGATGAAATAAATGACATAAATTGGAAATTCTTTAAACGTTGACTTCTTGGTAAGTAATTGTATTGTCAAATACAGGCTGTAATATACTGCCCGAGGACTGTTACATATGCAAAACTTTATGCTGATCTCTGCTACTGTTACAGAAAGTCAATAATAACCAAAAGCTGGGTCCACTTGGCATACGCTTTTTGTTTTATTATATAAAAGTCATTAGTTATCTAGTGAATCTGATATCAGTTTTAAGAAGTTTTGGGAATCAAAAGATAGCATTATGATTTTATTGTATTTAAGATGGAGGGCTGTGTTATAACTTAGCTTATAGAATTTTGCATTTAAAAATTCTTACTGGGATTACAAGCGTGACCTACCATCTCTGGTTTATGTAGTGCTGGGCGATTGGACCCAGGGTCTTGTGCCTGCGAGGCCAGGATTCCAAGTGCTGAGCTACACTTGCAGGCCCTTGATTTTGAAATCTTAGGTGAAGATTTCAAAATCAAAATTGAACAGTGTTTCAAGTTTGTGTTTTCTTCTCGTATCATATGTGTTAACACAAACTCACTAATAGATCTGACATCATCCTGACTCACCCAAGTATAGGCTTTTTTATTGGGGTCAGTCAAGTAAGAGATGGTAGAAGGGAAAAGAACATTCAAGTGTCTAGCGCTGTGACTTGGACCCTGCTCTTTTCACCCATGGTGCCTTCGTCTACTAGTGGCTTTCTGGTTCCTGCTGCCTCCACTGTTACCAGAGCTAACAGAAGGAAGAAGAGAATGTGGAAAGGATTACAGGAAAAGGTTATGGGCAGCCGTCCTGCAGCTGTGAAATTGGCTGACTTGATCTCACATGTCTCGTAGTTCACAACTGCTAACAAATATCTGTTGCTTGAATTACCTGCCCTATGATAACTCATTTTAGCAGCTGGAGCATATAGTTCATAGTCATAAATGCCTCTGCTTGCTTCCTATTTGTCAGAACTCAATGATGTGAACTAATATCAAAAAGGCACTGAATTACTCTAGGCTGTTTAAAATAACACAGGTATGTATTTCTCATCAGGTTGACAAACACACATTTTTCTTCCATTTATTAGAACTACGGGGCTGTCAAATACTCCATCCAAAGGAAACAACACACTGCCTCAGGTAGTTACTACGCAAGAGGCCGAGACTTTATATCATATGATGTTTCCTATTATTTTTCTTTGCTCTTGAATCTACAGTGAGAGGATCCTCATTGTCTCTTCAACTATTTATTTTTTAGTGCAGATTTAGATCCTGCATAAAATTTTCGCATTGTTACCTATAGTAACAAGTTGGAGGTTGAGGGATAGTTTCCGATTGGACAGTAAAAGGCCGTACAACTTCCTAAGAGAAGACTCTCCCTCTTCGTGTCGCATATGTGACCTAACAGATATTATAATATAACTCATATATGTATGTCTCTGTGTGTATAAATATACATATATATATATATATATATATATAGACATACATATATATTATATATATATAATATCATATATATATTATATATGATATCATATGTAGTCTCAGTCGCTTCATTGTTTCTGGGACACAATACCCGACACCCACACCTCAGGGAGAAGATCTATCTTAGCTCACAGGTTCAAGGGTTCTCAATCCATCCGTGGTCGGCTGGCAAAGGCAGAAGTTCTAGCTGTAGAAAAGCCACTCACACCATGGCAGGTGGGCAGCAGAGCGTGAGCAGAGGGCAGAGCTAGTGCATACCCTTCCAAGACCCAGTGACCCGCCCCTTCCAACCAGTTGTCACCTGTTAATAACACAAAAAATCGTCGTTGAACTCCCACGATTGAATCACCTTCCAAACGTGAATTTGGGGGGCACTCCAGATCTAAACCACGACATGTGATCTCAACACTGGACTTTAGTGTCTGGACTTCATCCCATCCTTCGTGGCTCTCTGAAAGTATGTGTGCTGCAGTGTAGATCGGCAGTACACACAAAGCTCCTTCCTACTGTTGGCACTGATAGAATGTTTTAAACGTACTGTTTTCTAGCCTGATACCTTACTCTTTCCCCGTTACCTGGTACTCACATGCTTGAAATCTCAGTGAACGAGCAGCCTCTTTCAAACTATTGATATCTTCACTAGATAAATCTAACTATAGAGATAATTTTAGAATGTGAGGATTGTGTTTCTTTCTCATCCGCGTTGCTCTGTAATAAGTATGGGGGTGGTATCAGGGGATGGGGACTTCGTCTTCTGGATACTCTGGTCAACCAGGCAACAGGCTTCTTCAGTCGTGTGACACTGGTATTACCTAGAGCCGTCGGTCACGCACAGGAGGTCTTACTTACAGGGGAGAGAGAGGACTAGAGAGGAATGTAACTCCTGCCTAAGTTAGTCTCGAACTCAGTCATATCGCTTCACCTGACTCTAGAGGCTTGCACGATGTTTTCTGTTATTGTGTCACTAAAGCGGAAATGGAACACAAATATTGCTCAGTTGCAGCACTGTCCTCCTCAGTTATCATCCCTAATAATCTTCTCATCTAAGGAGATTGGCCTGAGTCTAGATTTATCAGATACAATACAGGATACCAAGTTACAGTGAATTTCAAATAGAAATAGTAAGCACAATGCATTCTCTAAAATTTCCAGACCAAACATGTTTAAAAAATAATTATTGCTTCCCTGAAATATTAATTTTACTACATGTTCTATATTTTATTTACTAAATCTGGCAATCCTAGCTTACATATTTTACTTATAATTATCATAAATATTGCTATTATTATTACTGCTAGGTAGGCTTAGTAGAATAAATATGAATTATAAATAGTGTAACTATCATATGTTTTCCCCCAATTACCTTTAAACAAACAAATAGTACTTCTGGCCAAAGTGCGCAGTCGTCATAGCTCTCTGGGGTTTAAATCAAATATACGTGGTTTTTGAAGAAGCTTTATTTATGATCAACATTTTTTACTATTTAGCAATTGATATTTTATTTAAATATCAATGCAAATATCTCACAATAGTATTGTGCCATTTTTGCTTTCTTTCAATATATATATGTTCTTCACTGTTGTGGGGACAGTTGCAGAGAACTGCAAATTATCTGGCTTTGTGTGAATTAAGAAGCACTGGGGTCCTTAGTGATCTTCAGACCCAGGGCTGCCTGTAAAGTGGTTCTGCTGAGATTGCACTGCTCCGACATGTTCCCTTGGTGGTTTTTATACTTTAATAAGACTGTTCATTATAGTTAGCTTCTCGCATTGGAGCGATTAGATATTTATGGGAAATAACATATCATCATCTGTGTTGCATCTGAACCATTTGGCGTGCTTTTAAGTTGGGACAATTTTTCTCTGTGTTAATTTTGCACACTGGTGCTTATGTGTGTGTTACACAGCTTATTTCTATCTTCAGCTTCATATGTCCTATTTTTAAACTTTATTATGTCCAAATACCTCATAAGCAGCATCGCTGAAAGCTAAGTGGGTGTAGCCTTACAGTTAGATAATTTAATGATTTACCAGAGAGGGCTGAATGAGTAGCTCAGGGGTTGACGTGACAGAAATGAGATACTTGCCATGAGTTCAAGGCCAGCCTGGACTCCGTAGTGATTTCAGGATCAGCCTGAACTTTAGCACAAGACTGTGTTTCAAAAAAAAGAAAGAAAAAATTACTGGAGAGATGGCTCACATCCTAACTCACTCTCTCTCTCTCTCTCTCTCTCTCTCTCTCTCTCTCTCTCTCTCATTTTCTTTCTGCCCCAGACTAAAGTCAATCAGGAATAAATTATTCACTTGTACCTGAGTATTTCTTCAAATTCAACATTAGGGACCGTAACGTGTAAATAATGAAAGATTTAAACAATGTGAGATAAAAAGCTCCTAACACGTTGAATTAGTTCAACTTGTGTTGTAATAAGAAAATACTTGAGGCCGGATAACTTATAAAGAAAAGAGTGCTGAGCAGGGCTGGGTACAGGGCATGCCTACCACCCCAGCACTCTGGAGGCTGAGGTAGGGCGACCACAACTTCAAGCACAGCCAGGGAAACTTGGGACTTAGTAAATCCCTGTTTCAGGTAATTAGTAGGAATTTGCAGAGGATGTAGCCCAGTGTGGAGGCCCTAGGTTCAGTTTATTGTACCACACACACACGCACACACACACACACACACACACACACGAAAGCATAAAAAAAAGTTTGGTTAATTCATTGTTTTGGATGTCAAAGAGCCTTGTGGTTTGGGTCTGGCATGTCTCCTGCAAAAAGCTGCATGCATTTGGATTTTATTGGTTATCTATGGTTATATACTGCTGGAGTAGGGCGCTGGTCAGAGTCGTGGATTGTGGATGTATGATGGATTATAGTTGTGTGGTTTACTATGGATTTTCAGTATGTGGAGGGTTTTGGGTGCGTAGTAGATAATGGGCGTGTGGCACATTGCAGGGGGGTGTGACCTGAAGGAAGGGAATTACTAGGGCTTAACCTAGAAGGGGCAGAACTGAGGCTGGACCCGGAAGGGCTGCGTCCCTGGGACAATCCCTGGAAGGGGAGATGCTAGCCCCCGCTTCCTGCTGGACTTGGTTTCCTGCCTGTGACGCCTTCAGGAGCTCCTGCTCCTCTGACTCTGCCATGTGGCTCCACCATTGCCAGCTATTCATGAGCAGACTGAGACAAAATAAATCTGAAAGTGAGCTAAAATGAACCTTTCTTCCCTCAAATTGCGAATGGCAGGCACCGAGTCACAACAACTAAAACAGTAACTAAGCATGTCATCAGCACCTGCTTGGGGGCTGGCAAGGACCATGTGCTGCTCCCTGTGGGGCTGAAAAATGCGGGGAAGTGCATCCAGACGGTAACACACCTGAGGAGGAGACGAGGGACAGCTCAGCACACTGAGCAAAAATCTAATGATGTAGTAATTAACCTGCTGTCTCAGAAACTATATTAAAATTCTCTCAAAAAGTGGAACATTCGTGAGCTAATTACCTCTCAAAGATCTTATCACGTTTCAGCACACTTATGTTTGGGACCAAACTTCCAGTGCATAGAAGTTGGAGAAAATCTCTACTTGAATCATGACATTTATTAAAAGACTGACCCAAAGCAGGTAGGGCTACACAGCATACAGACCACTAGTGAGGAACAAAACTAAAAGTAGACCTACTGCAACTAATTTTCAACTTTGGACTTTGAACCAATAGCAGCTTCTAATCAATACAGCGGCTTAGCTCATCTTTCTCATGTAGTGATGTATTTGAGGTATCTAAAATGAGTTTCAGCAAAAGGTTACCATTGTGTGTGCAGCAAGTGTAGGGATCTAATGTGGCAGAATATAGACTAGCCAAGCAGCAAATTCTTCTCTCTTATCATTTCTTATCCACAAAAAATCGATTTTCTTTTAATCTTTCTTTTCTGATTTACTCCATGTAATCAAAGCTCCCATGAGTTTCAAGCATTTTTATATCCTATACATCCTTTTTACCTCTCCTATGAATGGTAGCCAGGAATTGCATAGTCAATAAATAAACTTATGCTGAGTATATACTCTACTCATGCACTGAGTACTTGTAATTCAAACACAAAATCTATAGTTCGTCTGCATTCCAAGGAGATTATCACTTAGAATGTGTGTATTTGTACGAACTTTTCCCTGATTTAGGTGGATTGTCAACGACGACAACCTATGGTTGTTGATTTTATACATAAGTAAAATTTTCTCCCTCAAACTTGCATACTGATATAAGATTGCTAACTTTTATTTTTGAGAAATATGTAACAACTAAGACCATATGACATTTTGAGATGAATATCATTTAATAAAGGCCATTTGGAAATAAAAATCAATAACTCAAGCACTCAAGCAATATAAGCATTTCATTTTGAGTTTTAGAAAAAAACTCACCATAGTGCATTCATGTGTTTCAATTTACTCCAGTCGATTAAAATTGTCTGAAGAAGAAAAAATAAAAAGGTGAGGAAGGTTTTTGCCATGCAGTCTTCTTTGGAGCTAGTAAATAAGGAAGGAAACACCTCCATTTTTCATTGCCATTAAGTCGCTGTGCGTCAACACAAACAACAGCAAATACTTTCCAGGTAAACAAAATCTCAGGACAAATCTAAACTTCTAAATTCTGGAAAGAGATAATTGGCTTAAAAAGATGAAAACTGCTTCACGAGGAAGAAATCCCAAGAGGGAAACCTTAGGCACTATGGGTGGAATGTAAATTAATAAACCGATATGAAAAACTTTGCTGATTCCTCAGAAAATGAAGTGTGTAACTACCGTGTAATACTGCAAAATCACTCCTGGGTGTATACTATGGGAAATTAAATCACCATATTGAAAAAAAATGTGTAGTGCTGTGTTCATTACAACATAATTCCGCTACTTACAATAGCCAGAATATCCACCAACAGGTGGGCAGATAAAGAAAATGTGATGTATATACACATTGGAGAAGTATTCAACGATCAAAATCCAGAAATCTGTGCTTTCTGAAAACATGGTTATGAACCTAGAGAGCATTACATAACTGAAATAACCCAGGCATGGAAAAGCAGGTACTACGTCTTCAATCACATAGAAAAACATTTTTGAGATAGAGTCTCATTCTGTAGCTCAGGCTGGTCTTGAACTCACTGTTTTGTCCAGGCTAGCCTTGAACTCAAAGCAATACTCCCTCCTCAGCCTCCTAAGTGCTGGGATTACAGGTGTTCCCATCATGCCCCTATTTCTATGGTGCTGGCAATTTAAAAAGTCAATTTTATAGAAACTGAAAGTAGCAAAATGGTTATGAGAGACAAGAGAAGAAGGCGATAAATAAAGAGTGGTCATTAATTATAAATTTATAGTTAGATATGTGCCATAGACGGAATTGCTGTGTGGCATAGCAGGGCAGGTATTTTAAATCATAATATATAATCTAAGACTGGCTAGAAAACACAATTTTAAACCCATTCACCCCAAAAGTTCTTCTTTTGGTTTCTGCTTTGCATCGTTCCAACCTAACAAGGGGAGCTGAGGAGAAGCAGGGACCTTAATTGTTTCTCAAAATGTTTTGTGTAACTCTTCCTACAATCCCCCCATTGCATGGTAAGAGCTCAATTTTTGTTGAATAAATAAGTGCAGGAGATTTGGTGCATACAGTAGGACAATTGTGATGAATCTTCTGGTACGCAAGAGGAGGTAGGTTGGGCCTCAGTAGACTGTGAGGCCATAAGGCTATAAAATGATATAAAACATAATAACAACTGATTAGATACATCATGAATTTTAGTCATATGTTCCTGTACTTCTTTAGATTAAAAGACAGAATTTTATTAAAAATTCTAGAAAATAAGTTAGATGCAAAGGACTATGGGTCATTTGTACTCTGGCTATACCCTGAAAGTGATGTACCCAAGGAAACATCTGATAGAAAAATGACCATTTTTGTCTCGTAAATAAGATTGTGAAGGTTAATTTGCACCTATCATCAGGCATTTCACCTCAAATGACTCCTACCTGAAAAGTCTAGGCCCTCTGTTTTCTTAAAACTGAATCAGCTCTTCTGGAAATAATTGTGCTTCTTTACTTCCATAAAGATGACATTGATGAACTAAAAGAGAATGAGAAATCTATAACCCTTAGTCGTTTTGTGTAAGGGGAAGAATGTTACAAAGAAAAAAATCACTGTAATGAAATAGTCAGATAAAAGGAGACAAAATTATTTATGTATGAACTAGTGACAACGACTGGAAAGGCACCTCAAAACTTCGGCCAAGAAAATCTTCAAAAATGATGAAATTAAGAGGCAGGACATTCACCAATATAGATGACTGACTATATGTTTGGCATTAGGCTAGCTCCTCCACATGCTTAAATATATGACCCAGTCATCGAAGTGAATCTATTTACTGCTCTCCGGCAATTAAACAAAAGTGGAGACAGTTGAAATTACTTGCTTAAGACCACATGGCTAATGTTCTAGAACACTAAAGTTCTGTGTAGTCAAATAACTCCTAACCAACACGGTTAATATCACATTTTGGAATAATATGGGGTATAGTCATACATCTGCGTGTCATAGTCATTTGCTGACATCAAATAGAATAGTTTTCAAAGCTTTTGGAAGTATTTTAAAGTAAATCTTTCTCCTACGATTCTCAATATATTCTCTTTGATCCTAATTTAGCAGGTCTAGAGTCATTTGAAAGCCGTATGTGCAAAATAGGGCAGCCACCCCACCCATATTAATTTAGGTTTTTGTTCCACTAACAATGCCATAATTTATTTTAATTAAAAGACACATCATCAAATAAAATAAGACTAAACTATCAAGAATTATAAAGTATTTTATTCAATAATTGGGTAGTTATTGAACAGGCGAGATCTATTAAAAATTCAGTGATGCACAGTGTCACAAATTTGTTGATATTTGGGCATATGTAAGAGAAAAATATCAACTTTGATCATGACAAATTTTACTTTATATTTTAATATATATAGACAAATTGAAAGACCTATACTATGTGATGGTTTTGTCTTCAACAAAATGCTATGGTACTAAAGTGTAGCCATTTTTAAAAATTTGCTACCCTCATGAAACATTTTCAAAATGAATTACTTGATATTTAATCATACAAATTTGTTTTTTCAGTGGTCTCTGAAATGAGCATTCTGAACTTCAGTGTAAAGATGTGGTGATGAGTTGTACAGTGGGCCGTGGACAACACGAGTGTTCAATGGGCTAGATAAAGGAAATAATGTATTGTTTTGCCATTTTACATAAGTGCTACATTCTTTTTTATACCTAGCCAAGCATCAGACAGAAAAGCAAGCCCCTAGATTTTCTTTAGGTCAATGAAAATTGGGGAAAATGAAGCCGTGATTTCAAAATTTCTGCTGTAGCAGTCTAGTGTGTAAGTATGTTAACTGACAAGCACACGAGGCTCTTAAGAGCGTTCCATATCCAGCATATACTGTTACATAATTAACTTTGACTTTAATACTGAGTGCAACTTGTATAGGAAAGCATCGCATGTGTAGTGGTTGTTCAACATGCATATGAAAATGGACCACGTGCAGATTCTCTCATAATAGTTACTTATTCCAGTTAATTCAATAAATCTTATTAGCTCCTATGAACCAACTAAATTATATGATAGCTTAGGCAATGTTTCTCCTCCTGTCCACTTTTTCCATGCATCCAAAGAGTGAAATTATAAAACTAATATTGCAAATATTGGCATTAAATTTCTAATAAAAATCACTTCTGTGTGAGCTCTAGAACTTATGCGGAAATCATACGGCTAAGATGAGAAAAGTAAAGTCGGGAAAAGTGTTGACAGTAAATACTGGGAATAATATATTTCAGTTATTCACTTTCCTGAAAGTGTTAAAAAAATGCAGTGGGGAGCTACTCCTGGTCAGTGCGGTGTAAGCGACCCTATCAGCTCAACACTAGACAATGTGACTACTGATTTAGAAAGTGTCTTGTGATACCGTCACTTTGAGAGCTCTCAGGAGAAAGACAGCAGGGATCATGGGGAGGAAGTGGAATTGGGCACGACAAAACAGGTTTGTGAATATGCTTTTAGCACAAAACCAGGGATATAAGGTTTGTGGCAAATAATTTTTAAATGGGGCAGATAAAAATTTCCTGAGATAATTCCCAGAAGAAGCAAAGTATGTAGAATGAATCGATTCATTTAATAAGTCTTAAGAGTAACTAACACTAGAAAATAAATCAGAGCCTAAATTGAAACCCAAATAAAAAATAGAATTATGGCAATGTAGGAAGGAATGGGAAAGCTAATTAAAAAAGTGTAAGGTAAATCACACACATTGGAATTGTTAGAACTTATTTTACAGACAGAAAAGATTAATTTTGGCCTCACACAATATTGTAGCATTGGCAGAAGATCAACTTCAATGTTGCTTTTAGACACCAAGGAAAGCACCTGCCTTTCTGTTCTTGGCTTATTTTACTGAACATAATCACCTTTATCCCATTTATTTTGCTGCAAAAGATAGGACTCCACTCTTTTTAGGACTGAATACATTACAAACTGTTTATGTTGCACAGTTTAATTATCATTCATCAGTGTATGGACACTTGATTGTTTCGGTTTGTTGGTGACTATGAATCGTGCTGCACTGAACCTACGGTTGCTCACGTCATCGATGGACAGATTTCTCTTTATTTTGTTTTGTTGGATACATTACCAGCAAGGAATTGTCTGACCAACATAAAGTTTTAAAAAGTAGCTATCAAAGAACCTGAGACTGCACTGGTGGCTACTGAGGTAAGAAACACGGGGGAAAGAGTGAGTGAAACACAAAGACATAGACAGGACAAAGAAAATTTAGGGTCCTATTGCACACGACAGTAACAGTGAAAAAGAATAACGTGCTGTGCATTTTTTCAAAATAAATTGAAAAAATTTAACTCTTTTTACTGTAAAATTAATAAATACTTCTGTGGACTCATAAAATATGATTTGAAAATGCAAAATGTATATATTATACAAATATCCCTTACTACTATATGAATATGTAAAATTTTCCTATGTTAATAAAAATAAACCAATAACTTTTGTAATAATACTAGCAATATGTAATGAAATAAAAAGAATTTATACTACATAAAACCTGAGAAAATACAAACTAAAAATGATTGAACTAATTTCAATGTATTACTCCGTTGAAAATAATGGAAATATTAAATTAGTTTAAAAACAAATATGTTTATGTATAATATATTAACTAGGAAGAATGTAATTAATAATTATCCAGTACCGTGAAATGTATCATAAAATAAAAATATCTTTAGAGAGAGAGTTTAGAGTTTCAAACTTTTGAGCATTACATAAATGTATAATCACAAATATATTGTTGAAGTGAAAGAAATCACAAACTGTTTTGCTCATAAAATATATATTCATGATAATGACCTGTTATAGGGTGGGTTACTTGCCATTTTCTAGTGTTTTAATCTCCTATTTTTTTGTTTTTTTTAACATATGTGTAATAGTTTTACTATTAGGAAAATGCGTGGCCAGTGATATGATATATTTTTAGTTTGTCTTTACTTCACTGTTTTTGTAGTACTGTGGACTGAACCTAAGGCTTTTGCACTAATCCAGTAGCCACGTCTTCTGCCTTTGTGGGGGGTGGGACCATAGCCTTACCATCTCACTAAGTTGTCCATGTTGTGCTCAAATTTGTGATCCTCCTATTCCACCTCACACAGGGCTGGAATTAGAGGTATGAGCTACCACGGCCAGCCAGTAGTGTTATAATAGTCTAGAGGAGAGATTATGATAGCTCCGAATTAAATTGTGGTAGTAGGACAGAGACAATTAAAAAAGTCTAAATATGGGACAGATATTGCTGTTAGAGCTAAAAATTCTTTCTTAGGATTTTATGATCAGGTAACAAAATATGATAACCAGAGTAACTGAATGAGTAATAGATGTCAAATATTAGTACATAGAAGATGAAGAAATCAATAAAGAGCTTTATTCCCTTATTAAATTTCTAACACAAATTTTAATATGTCTAGTAACTGAGGTGTAAAGCGACACATGTTTGTGAGTGCTAGGCACAGGTTAAGTGAGTCTTTTGTGAGATTGCCTTCATGGTGCTGGTTAGATTGCATTTGGAGGTCTAACAAGGAACTCATCTTTATTCTCAATCAAGTTGCTGACATTATCTGTTTCCTTCTGGCAGTGAGAATGTGGATGATTCTGTCTTCTGCTGAAGGTCAAGGCAGCTCCTAGGATCCCTTGTGGTTTCTAGACGTTACTGTAGTCATCTGCAGGTCCTGGTTACGGATGCTTTTTCTTAATATATTGCTAAGCCAGAAGCAAGCCAGCAAGGATAGAATCTTGAGGAACTCTGCTGAAAGAAGTGAGGCAGAACATGCAAGCATCTTTTGTATAATTTTGGATCAGAGGCAAGTTACAGCCCTGCCCTCACTCATACTTGAGTACCTTGAAGTAAGAATCACAGGAACCACTTCAGACTCTTTGTTTCATTGCCTATTAACTTCTGAAAATCGAATTGTCTAATTGGAAAGCGAGTTTTTGCAGGCAAATGGAAGAAACTTGAGAACATCATGCTTAGTGCAGAGAGTCAGAAGCAGAAGGTGAAACATTGAATGGTCTCTCTGATATGAGAGACCCAGATCACAACTATCTCATGGAACTTAAAATGAAAAACAAAGTGAAACCGGGAAGGGGGCGGGGGTGTTGCTGGGGAGGGAGGGTGGGGTGGGAAGGGGGAGGGACAAAAGGAGAGTGGGAAAGTCCTTGTCACCTTGACAACATATGTATGTGCACAAAATGCTCGACTTCATTGTAAACCTTAAATTTTGCACTTATACAATAAAATGGAGAAAAATAGTAAGAAAGGTCAAGGCTGGATAATACAAACACAATGTAAATTAACTTTTTTATTTTGTCTAGAAGTAGTTGAGGCAAAACACATTGTCATGAATTCTAGTTACAAGGTAGCATCAACTGGGTCTAAAATAAACTTTTTGTAACTTTTACCTTAAAAAGTTATGACCTTTTGAAAAATGCATTTCAAGTCTGTGGAAACACACTGAAACAGAAAGAACTGGCATGTAACAACACTAATGCTTTCATCTTGATAACATGTTTTCAAGAGCATGAAATAAACAGCAGAATGTGAAAAACCAGTAAGTTTTCAGAATGCTACTTAGTAAAAAAGTGAATTTTGATTGGTATAAGCAGCAAATTTATCCACATCTGGTATTTAAATGGTGTTTTTACTTTGCTCATTCCACAACAATAGCCTGTAAGAAACAAATCGACTGTATTTCCATAATAGTGTCTGAAGACCACCCACAGGGGCCAGGTTTATACCAAACAGAGGCGAGGAAAGCCTTTCCTTCATCTGAGACATGGAGATCCATAGGAAAAGTCATTCAGCAGAGCTAGATGCAGGCCTTGGAGGGGAGCGGAACAGAAACATACCCACTCCTTCGTTCTTCATATTCTTACATCTAAGACCATTGGCTTACATAAGTTTGGAAATAACTGAAAACTGCTTAAAGAGCAAAGCACCTGAGAGTTGTTTAAAAATGAACTGTCAGAGATTGTAAAGATTATAAATAGCTTCAATATTGGGAGAGAAGATTTGTTTTATCTTTCAGTGACGTGAAGAAATCATTCAGGAAATGGGATATGGTAATTTATTCTTGGTTCTGGAAACTCAAGTAAGTGATTGCAAAGACCGGTCATGAATTGATCTATGCTGGACAAGTTTGGTCTTGGCAAACACGAGGAGAAAAGAGTGGATAGAAAATACTCTACGGAATAACTGCTAAGGCTTATACTATTATAGAGAACGAGAGCTATCTGTACTGAATTTATAAAAATTTAAATAATCTATCAATATTTTGGAGTTTTTGTAGACTATGCTATATACTACCTCAAATTTGCTATGTGTAAAATAAAAGTTTTTATGGTGGAAAGTAGAAAGGAATGAAGTACACGTTAAGAATGAGAGTGAAAGTCCAATATATAGGGCTATTAGTGGGCGGGGGGCTTTGGTCCTACTCAAGTGATGGTGGGATTTCATATTACCATTTTTCATTTTAATTTATCATGAAAATAATTGAAGTAAAATAAAACTGTTAAAAAACAAAAGCCAAACCAAACCAAAACTAAAAAGCCAGTTAAGAACATGTAACTCTTTATTTCAGGCTGTCACAGACGGACAATAAAATTCTGAAACTATAAATAAAACTTCCTATGCAGATGGCTTCTGTTCAGGGTTCCTTCCTATTCTTCAAAGGCAGCTGTGTACCTAATTGGATACATTAAAACTAAAGCAACCTTGTTTCCTTTTTTCTCTTCCAGATTTGAAAAATAAAGAGTGAACAAGTACCGTCAATTTCTAACCATGATTAGCCTAGCGTTTCTTCTCTGTATAGCAAATAGAGAAAATAAATGAATACAAGAAAAATAGGTTCACAGTACATGCAATCTTTGTTTTCTTTTGGGCCTTTTTGTTTCCTACAAATATAATCAATGTGCATTGCTATTGCAAAAGAGTCAATATGTCATATTAATAATAAGGATCGGTTAGCTGTCAATGACTTACTTTCTTTTCTAACTTTTTTTTTTTTTAGTGACTCTGGATTTTAGTTTACTAGAGCCTTTCCCAGGAAAGATTAATTAAGGTGTGCCAAGGGCAATGATTAGGATTCGGTTGTTCATAACAGAATGACAAACATAACAAACTGAAGTGATTTAGCAAAGATAGATATTCATTTCATTTTTCATCTACTAGGAAAGATTCTCGCTTAGTATAAACTGAATTTGAACTGCACAATCTGGAGTGTATATGACATGTCTGCAAAGTACCATGGTTCTGATGCTTCACGCACTTACAAGAATTCACATTCTAGATCCAAAGTTACAGCTGGTGCATGGCATGGAAGTTCCGCACAAGAGGAAATGGAAAGAGGCCAAAGAGTATATCCTCTTTCTCTGAGGACGGTTTCCAAAAGCAGCACGTGACACGTTCTTGTACCACATTACTAGGCAACCCTATCAATGAGAAGGGGCCAAGGGAGATCACGGTGGGGAGAGGAGAAGAAAAACAATCCAGACATGCGTATGTTCCAACTTGGGGAAAGTTGAATGTAACTATTGTGTATTAGAAAGGCTAACAAAAAAAAAAAATAACTGGGGGAAAAATTGAGGTGTATACAAAAAAGAAAGACTAGAATTGTGCTTTAGCTATGGAACAAACACAATACAAAAAAAGTAGGTTCTAATTACCAAGATAGAAAGGAATGTTGAGACGAAATTAACAGCCTGACACACACCAATAAGCAATGCTCTATGTCACTATTTCCACAATAGAAACCGAATAAACAAATGCATTTTCATATCCTTTATAATATTAAGACAATAAAGTAGAAGAATCAAGTGTGCTAAGCTTTGTGTACACTTCAAATACCTTTTTCTCACATAACATTTCCCTTGTCTTGTGGCATACATAGCATTTTTTATTGACATGAAATTGAATGAGTGAATGTGTAATGGAAGACCGACTTGCCTCTTGTACATCCTAAGAATGGCTTCCTATGCTTCAGTGAGATTTCTGCAGCTCCTTTTCCACATTCATCTGTACTTCCCAGAACAATGTGGATTTACGAGAGCTAGGAAACCTTATTTGAGCTGCTAGCTTTTAGGGGTAGTGCATTTAAAAAGGTGATTCAAAACCAAGCAGGGCCTTTTAGATCAGAGTTAGAAAAACACAGAAGACAATTTGGGGATTTTTATTACCTTAAGCAATGCACTGGTAAAAGGGGCCCCCTGCCAAAGTAGCTGCCTTCAACTTGTGTTAAAGAAACAAGCTAAAGTCTCACTTGATCAGAATGACTCGGAAAGCCTGAGGAAGCATAGCTAATTTGGTTCTTGGGAGAACAGGCCTTTCTAGTTTCATGTTTGTATCTGTAGACAAGTAAAATATGCTGCTCATCTGAAAGGTAAAATAAACTGCTCATCCTGAGTGTTATTACAAAATTAATTCTCAGGTTGTCTGTGCATTTTTTTAAAAAATGGAAAGTTCACTATTTTAGATCATATATTATAAAGAGGCTTCATTTCGCCTCTATTCTCTCCTTGTGAGAAATTTCCTTACTGGAAAGTGGAAGTTCTTTAGAACTCACGTGAGACCCATGCAACATCTGTCTGTTGGCAACTGAAGTTCTGAAATACTAACTTTCTAGTAACACACAAAGTGGCCAGTGTGTTTGTACTCATATCTCTTCCAAGAAGGTATAAATATGCCCCAACAAAAGCCAATTGCTTCTACACAAAACTTCCCAGGGGTTTTAGAAAGAGGACACCGTCCTCATGGGGCTGGAGATAACAAGTTACAGAATCATTTGTGTGTGGGCATCAGCACACCTGAAGGTTAAGAAAAATGAAATGGATGCAACTGAAACAGACAGCAACAGCATTAACACAACAGATGAGAAACACTAAATAATGGAAGTGGGAAGAGTAAAGAAATAGGGTTATTGGCAGGATAATTCACAACTACTGTCAGCTTGCATGTTGTGGACGCATGAACACCAAAGGGCTGATTGCCTAGCCTGAGTGTTTAGGGATCTCGCTTTGTCATGACTTGAAATATACTGAAAGAATTGAGTCCACTGTATCACTCGTGTTTTATTTTATTTACAGGTATGTATGTATATTCTTTTAAATTCAAATGCATTCTTCCTGAGCCTTTTTACACAAATATGTAACCAAAGACCTTTTGTAAGGAAGTGTGTGGTATCTTGAATACAGTGTTTAGGGGTCTTACTTCCCTAGCCTTAGATAAAATATATTTCGAAAAAAAAAGCAAGCACTTGATCTCATGTGTGCTCATGAGTTTTAATGGCTCCGGACACCACTTGAGTCCAAGCTATTTATGAATTCACATTTTTCCTTTCCTTAGACAATTATTTGTCCTGGGAGCATTTGTGGAGATCACTCCTTTTACCTGTTTCAAACAATCAAAAGTTGTGGTCAGAACACTTCTGAGAGCCTTTCTGGTTCCTCGCACTTAGAAATATGCTTAAGGGCACTTAATGAATAACCTTCCACTGATGTACCACCCTTTCATTACCACCTGGGCTTAGAAGCAAAAGACATAAAGGTGAGAATTATTTCCTTACAGGTTCAGCCAAACCCTTCAATAGCAGTGGCACTTTGTAGATGGCATCTATCAGTGGGAGGAAAATTATACCTCAGGTCTTTTTAGGCAGAGTAGACCGTAAAATGAAACACTACAAAATCCCTGGGTTTATAATAGTTCCACCTCATAAATTCTCCCTGTGGAGGGGCAGAGAGGAGGCTGCTTTACATTTATAATGCACACAGCGGAACAATGTGCTAAGAATATTCTAATTCAGGAATTATTTTTCCTGTATTATTAAAGAAATCACTTAAATGGTTGGGCATGTGGATTTTGCATTGCCCTGTGGGAAATACAGAGAAATATGCACACACACACACACACACACACACACACACACACACACACACACGTATATCCGAAAAAGATACAGCCTATTTAAAACTAATAGCAACCACATAAACAGAAAACCTTTCTTCTCAGTTTAGGCCATCGTCTATTTGTGACAGAGTAGGAAAAAAAATTGTGTGGGTTAAACAATAAACGCTTCTTCATTTTTCTTCTTTAAAAAAATAACGTTATATTTTGGTGTTTCTTAGAATGAACACTTCTAAAAGATCTAATAAAAATAATAATTCTTCAGCTCAAGAAAATTTACAAATGAGTATTATAAAGTAACTAAGAGATGTGCTGTATATTAGGTAAAATTTCTGAAGGATAATCAATTACATTTTTACAAGGTTTGATTCTCTTTTATGTGGACTAATATTGGTCTTATCTAAGATTAGGAGTTTTGGGAGTTTTATTACATATAACACCAATAACTCTTAGGTTACTTTCTCTGACCAATGACCTTTTGAAGGTCATTCTGCCCTGATTGATAAATTATCCTTGATGACACAGAACTTACCACTTAGATCATTCTCTTTTCTGCGCTATCTTCAAATTTTTTTCTTAGAAAGCACTTAAAGTATTTCATTTAATAGAATACAAAAGGATCAACACAGACACACACACACACAGACATGCACACACATGCAAATGCATATGCACACATATGAGAGATGGAGAGAGAGAAGAAAGAGAGAGAGAAGCAAATTCTCAATTATTTTAGGAGTTAAAGTAAAATTAAAAGTCACAGTTAAACGTTTGAAAATATAAAATAATTTGCATCTGGCAATCAGAAATCCTAACAGAACATTGAATAGGGGAACTTTCATGTACTTGTATTAAGAGTGTGAATAGTTACAATTATTCTGTACTTGTATTAAGAGTGTGAATAGTTACAATTATTCTGAAAGTAATTTACCATGGCTTGGTAAACATAAGTTCGTGATATTTTTCTGTAAATAACACTTAAAAAGGTTGCAAAATATAAGTTAAAATGAAAATGTTCGTGAATTTTTAAAAAATATGAGTTGATGTTTAAACTGTTACTTATGGTATTGTATTTTTTCAATAGTTTTTTCCCATTATGTGTGTGTGTGTGTGTGTGTGACACATGATGGTTACATTGGGCTTGCTCATTTATGTTCATTTATGTTCCATCAACATTACAACTCCTTCCCCATTTTCGACCCTCTACTCACCCTCTCTCTCATCCCCCTGACTTCCACTATCACGCCATTTGGCTGTATAAAATGCCCGTGTTCTGGGTTTCTTGCTTTAGAAAAACCATGTGATACGTAACTTTCTGGGCTGACTCACTTCACTAAACATGACGGTCTCAAGTTGTGTTCATATATCATCGATATATGACAATGGATATAAAAGAACTTCAGATAGAATTCTCAGAAAACATTACAGAAAAATACGTACATATGATCGAATTTATGTGGAGTTCAAGAGAATAAAACCGAGCCAGGTACTATTCAGACATATACTAAACAAACTCTCCAAAATAATAGTCCTTAATTTGGCTGAAATACGGGTACGTGGAAAGCATAAAAACCTTAAAGCCTAGTGTCCACCTATGACCAATTACGTCATGATATTATAGGTGGAATTTCAACACTTAAGGTCCTTTTAAGCTCATTCATTCATTCATCTCAGTGCAGTATGCAACAGTGTTTGACATTCAATGTTGCAAACCTGGTGCTAAATCGGCACATCTCTTCTTTGCTTAGGCGATTCCTCATGAATGGGTGGAGCCTGAAATTCAGAACATGAAGTTTGAACCTACAAATCATAAGAAGTCTAGACTCTTAAGGAAGTGATTGGGTTGACACTTTTTTTCAGTTGATACAGAGGAGGCTGGTGGTATGTGCCTTTAATCCCATAAATATAAAATTGAAAAAAGGGCTGAAGATGTTGAACATGAATTCGCTGTGTTTGGTTCCCAGTATTCCTCTACCCCTCCCCACCGAAAAATGTTGCACAACGTGTGTGCAGCAGAGTGAGACGTAATCTATAAAATCATTAGAAACGAGAAGTACTAACCTTTTTAACGTGGTGTAAAGCCTGACGAAGGATAAGGAACATGCTAGGATTGAGGGGAAACATAAAGTAAAAAGTGGTGACACTGTGACACTGTGACTGTCATGTCAAGTCAGCACGTCAGCACCAAAATGACAGCCTAATCTCACGTGGGCCCATTAGAGAAATGTTTAAGTGACAAAAGAAACAATTCCCACTCCAGGCTGGTTTCCTATAAGCATGACTTGCGCACCTGGCTAGAGGACCCCATTATAATAACATAACATATTTACAAATCTAGGAGTTCTTTGAATGCCTTGAATGATCCATTTTAGTGGATGGAAAAGATTAGAGGATTCCCGTAAAACAGACAGGGAGAATGATGCCGGTGGGGGCGCCAGTTTGGCCTTTAGGTACCACAGTGAAGTAGAACAGCAAGCTCAGCGTTTCAGGCATCCTGAAACAGGACATGGGAAGTTTGGAAAAAAGCACCTAAAAGAGGAAGAAATACCAGAGGAGTGTGGGCTCTGCTTTACGCACTGGAAGATGACTGCCTATATGTTCCATATTACTTTCAATTTCTTCTTCATGGCAATTTCTGACCCGTATTTCGATGCCCCCCGTGTGGATCACACACCGTTTGAAACTGTTGTTGTTCATCCCTGCGCTCTCACACCAACCCCTTCTCCCTTTCTCTCCCTCTTCCATACTGTTTCTAAGGATTCTGCTTCCTGCCTCTGACATTCAACTGTTGGTCAGTCTAAAGAATGGTGAATAGAAGGAAGTGAATATAATTTATATCTGCACATACTTTGTTGGTCACTTAGTAAGAAAAAATGACCAATACAATAAGAAAAAGAGTAATTCAACTGGTTTGTATTCAGACCAATTATAAGACGGGGAAAAACAGGGTCTTTGAAAGGATTTATTCTTTTGTCTATGTGTATGTGTGTGTTGGAAAGAGATAAGGCACGAAAGAAGAAAAATGTACAGGAAAAGAACTATGGAACACACATAGTCAAATACCGAGAGAAGTAACTTGTGAGAATTTGTGTGTTTCAGGATTGTTTCCTTTACAAAATGGGGAGTAAAAATCTATTTTGAAAATATATTTAGATTTCAAAATGAAGTATTTGAATGAAAATGCATAAAATTATTTTCACTCTAGAAATCTGCGGTAGAGAAATTATGTCACACAAAAAGCAACAAGATAACACAGTTTGCGAAAACAAAGTGAATCAGAGGAGTGTGTAGCAGCTGAAAATGAAGAGAAGGCCAAAACAGTAAAAAAAGAATCACTTTAACTTAAAAGAATCTCTTTGTGAAATTGGATTTCGAGACAGCAAACCGTCAGAGATTGCAGGAAACAGAGTTGATTGGATCCAGTTTCCTGCATTGAGATAACTGACTAATGGCTGCTGCAATCAGAATTAATTAACATCAATTAGTTTTTAATAAAAAGCTTCTGAAGCCTATTTTGGTAATGAATGCTGTCTAGAGGAAAATCAAGCAGTGCTATCTGACGTATGGGGAGCCACAGCTGTACATATTTGACCCCTATTTTACACAGTAGCGCCTCATTGATTTCTTCTGTTAACTCTTGGACTGAGCACTAAACAATGGCACGAGGACTCATATATCTTTGGTGGGAACCCAGTCCATGAACTGTAACCCCGCGGCGGGGCCAGAACATTTCTGTCCCTCCAGCACTGGCGGCCTGTCCTGATGACATATAACCCAGATACTGTCCTTAAGAACAAATAACCTCCAGCGTGTGACCATGGAATCAGTCTTCACGGTCACAAATAGAAATAAAAGGCTTGAGACAAACTTGATATATGACTGGTTCAGGTTGGCTTCAAATTGAAATCTGCAAAGAGGGCACTTATCGCTAATGGAATTAACTGAATTTAAAGATAATCCAGAATAGAACAACCTAGACCAACAGAGGCACTTGGATGCCTCTTAGTGTGAACTAAAGAGTAAGGAAAGCTACTGCCATTAAAGTTTGGTGGTTGATATCACCTTGAAATTTTCTCAAGATCGTAAGCATTGTATACATGCTTACGTCAACTTATGTAACTATGTTTAATAATGTAATAATATCATGTAATGATAATGATACAAAATGAAAGAATTTCATTTTAGTCCATCTATAGCTACTGCATTCATGTTTATTAAGAAGAAACTACTCCAATAACTCTGTATAAACATTTTGTGTGTGCTTATATAACAGCAAACACAAATAATCAGACATGCCTTGTGTCTAGTCTTTTGTGTTTTGATTCCACTGAAGAGTAGAGGGGTTAAAAAAAGAAACAAACAAATGAACTCAAGTCAGAGGCCCAAGGATTGGCTGAGACATTCAGAGACTGAAAGTATAAATTAGAACCTTCTAATTGGGTAAGCAACATGCCTGTAGTTCCTACTTCCCGCGATGGGTTGGTGTGTCCTGCAAGTCTTAAACTTACATTTGAAGAACTTCCCTTAATCTCTTACATCAACACAAACACTTTCTTTAGGTATCTAAAAACTAAGTAACCCAAGTCTTCATTTATTAACCCAAGTTCTGCATTTATTTCATAATTGATATGATGTAACATTATAAAAGTGTGTGCATTGTACACTTTCTTCTGTTTCTGTAATTTCTGGCCAATTATTTTAAAAAGTCTTTTTATTATAATATAATTTCTTGCATAATTGAAAAAAATATGTTACCTCTTCTGTTTAATCAGAAATCATACTGTTTTATTTGAATTGATTCATACTAGATTAATAGAGAAAACCAAATATTATTCCATGAACTCTTGGAGGGAAGAGTATATGATTACTTCTCTGCCTTTTCCAGTACCTGTACTCTGGTTGGTTCTCAATAAACAGTTGCTAAATTGATATATAAATGAAATGAGAGAAAAATTTCTGCAATCAAAATATTAGTAAAAATTTCTCCCATTCAGTATGCAACTCTAAATCCTTATATTATAAAGAAGCATTGTATCTATACCGCATTCAGCTTGCTAGAGAGAAACCAAACCCATCAACATCTAAAATTTTCAAGAAGGATATTTAAAGCTAATTTATCTAGATAACATTATATCTAATTTTGTTTTTACAGCCAATAATCAAATAGTCCTTTACAGATCTGGTCAGCATAAATATCTACAATGCCACTGTTTACATAAGATAAGCCTTGATGTTATCCTCATTGCGTGCAAATTATCCACCTGCAGTTGCACAAGAATTGCAAGAACATTGCAGCACTAGGATTGTGTCTTGTCAAGCCACTGAGGTGTGGCTATTTGCAAAGCTATACACATATAAGTCTTTTTTTCTTTTTTCTTTTTGGAAGAACTTACACAGTTAAAGGACTATACATGCCAAATTAAAACCAGAAGCAAAAAAAAAAAAAAAAAGAGAATTTAGACTATTTTTATCTCACTAATATTGGAAATGTGTATATCAGCTAGGGATGGTCTGGATCCACCGAGTCCATCAGGAAAAGTCTCCTTTCCTTCTACACATTCATGTGTGAATGACCCTAATTATCTCTCTGAATAAAAGAAAAAAAATGTGTAGATATATCAGCAAGAGAATAGCTTTAATTTGAAAAAAAAAGAAGATACATAAAAATATTTAAAAATATGGGAATGATTCAGAAAAATTCAAGCATAGAATATGTTTTTCCAATAGCGAGCTCACTTCTTGAATAAAATAGACAGAAACTCCATGTTTAAGATTAGAAAACAAAGCAAAACAATTGAGAAAGCAATTCCCATAAATCTTTTAGTGACATTTGGGGTTTTAAAAGAAGACTTCAGGGGCATTAACAAAATGAATTTTAGCAATTTATGTTGCAAAGCTACCCCATGCTAGCAGTTTCCACCTTCCCTCCCCCAGTTTGTCATTGAAGTCTTTATATTTCAAGGACATTTCTATATAGCTAAAAGAGCTCAGTACTCATTTCAGGAAAAGGCTGCTTGGTTTTCTTTTCCACAATATAGTCTGTGCAAGTTATCGCCGCCACTCATTAGAGTCCCAATGTGCAGCATGAGGCGATGCTTTGTAAACAGAGTACCAAGGGTCAAAAGTTATGTTACCAGAGAGAAAAGTGAAGAGACAGCAGAAATCCAAAGAGACAGACTGCGGGGAACAATATATATGTCATCAACTTGGGTTTGTGTAGTGTTTAAATAGAGTTACTTAACATTTAAATCCTCCTGAGTTTTCACTCTGCATTTGCTAGCAGGAGCCCGGTGTGTGCACACACACAACTTCTCTAAGGATTCTCCTTGTTTCCCGGGCACCTAATAGTGCAAATCCAGTACGCAGCATGCAACAAATCATAGAGCTTGTCTGCATCCTGCTATGTATCAAAGTCTCTTAATATGCCAACAAAGTTCTCCAAGGTCAGGGAAGCAGTTTATCAACCTTTTATATATCTTATAGCAGCCATAAATTTATTCTAGTGTAGGATCTATGAATATTTTAGATGCTCTGTGAGAAAAAGTCATTGGCTTTGGATGGTGTGAGCATCTCAGATTTTTGTCTCAGGACATAGCCACTCTTTTCTATATCGTGATTTTATGGCTAATCAGAATTTAAAGATTTTTTGGTGATATGTTAGTTATTTAATAATTATAACTTTCATGTAGAAAAAAGCACGTTGATTTCTGTGCACTAAATATCTTATTCATTTCTATTTGCTATGTAAAACTTTTAGTTAAATACACACAGGATTTATACAGCCCTTCTCAAAATCGCATAGAAAATTCATTTTTATATTTAAATTTTATCTATTTGTTCTTTTTCAGTAATGAAAAAGCTCAATTATGATTTAAGACTGAGAAAAATTATAGTTCAGCCACATGAAGAGTTTTTCATTTATTTTTCAGATTAGATGACATTAATATTTCATGCAGTTTTCAGATTAGGTGACGCTAGTTCTCAGACATCATCTCCCTCACGCAACAGCACATAGGGGATCAAATCACTGTGGACAGCACATGTAGCTCCACGTCATGATCACAAAGACCCGGAGCTTGTCCCCCCCAAGACAACATAGTAAGGTCTCTCTATTTTTGAGATAAAGAGGAAAAGCTCTGTAGTCAAGCTCAGACTGACGTACAGATGACACTAAGTGACTCTGCCCCAGTCATGATCACCAGAGACAACACCTGAGCAAACCGCCTTTCCTGGTCAAACCTTGCTGAGGTCTTCTTTGGGACCTGAGATACTATGCGCTCTAAACCATGTTCTCTCACACTCATGGAGAGATTTCTGACTCTTCAGACCTGCTAGTTGGATTCAGCTGGCTTCGTGTGTGCCTCTGCAGTCACAACTGCCAACATCTCCACTGCATATTGCGGGTCTCATCCTGGGGGGCCAGTGAGTAGATTAACAGAAGCCTGACTCCTGCGTGTTCTCTCATTAGTCTTGCTTACGCACAAGCCAATCTTCCTTGTCGTCCTGCCTGCAAGCTTCCATGTGCCTGCACCCCAGTGGTGCTGCCTTCCCGCTTCCTGATGGGAGACGAGCTCCCGCCTGATTCCATAGAACTCTGCGGTTCAGTGGGATGCACGGCCTAAGTTACAGTGAAACACGGATCAGGGCTTTGAGAGGATATGCCTCTCTCCTGCGTGTTCTGTCCTAGCATATCAGCCAGCATCCCCACGGTATAACTTAGGCTCATTGTGTGTTCTAGAACCTTCCCATAAACAATTGACTTAAGGCATCGAACATAGAAGTTCACGACATTTTTTTGTCTATTTTTTGTTGAATTTTTCAAAGAAGCATCTATTGATTTTTCTCATTTTGATCTATTATTTTTCAATTCTAAATTTTATTCACCTTTAATCTATTATTTTTCCGTGTTTATCTGCTTGCTGTGGGTTCAGTTTATCTAATTATGGTAAAGAGTCATTATTGATGTGAGACTTTTCTTATTTTGACACTGAACAACAGAGAAAAAACTTTCCATCCACCGTGTTTCTGCTATGTCGTGTAAATGAAGGTCTGCCGTGCTTTTGTTCTTACTAATTGCATATAGATAGATATGCTATGATTTTATTTTCATAGAGTTCTTCTTGGTAACTGTTTTCAGTCTTTAATTTATTGCTTCTAAGGAGGGTACCTTTAAATTTCTAATAGTTTGCATTTTTTCTAAATGTATTTCTACCATTATTTCTAATTTCATTCTATTTTGATCAAAGAATATGAGTTTCTTCATTTTCCAAGTTTTGAGCTATTATATATGTTATAACATGTCATCTGAGAAGAGTACATATTCTCTTCTCATTGTGTCTCATTTCTCTGGAAGCCTGTTGTAATATTTTAGTGAATTAAAATCTATTTTGCTTTCCTCTTTTATATTATTGTTTAGGAAATTGTATACCCACTTACGTATGTGCACCATGTGATTTTCTTTGCATGATTGCTCTGATAATTCTTACCATATTTTATTTTTCTTATTTCAAAAAGCTGGTTAATGCATTACTATTGATTTTGCTCCAGAATGTATTTGTCCCCATTTTAATTCGCATGTAAATGTGTGTGCGTGTTACACAGAGTTACACTGAGCTTGAGGATTTTGTACACACATATAGTCAACTTCACAATCTCTTCTTTTTCTTCTTTTATTTGCCCTCCTGCCCCTCCCTCATCCCCAACTCCCAAATTTTAATCATTTTAAAAGTCTGTTTCCATCTTTATGATTTCTTTCTCATTGGTATTGAGAACGAAATGTTCTATTCTCTTCCTAACTTCATGAAGAATATTGCTTTTAATTTCAAAAGGTAAAGGTAACCATTTGGGAACGACAAGAATGTTTTTAAATCAGCAATAAAATTGTCAGCAGGCAAATAAAAAGGAGATAAAAGCAGAGGGAAAAGGAACATAAAGTAAGCTTAGAAAAATACGGCTAAGTCTACTTAGCAAAAAGGAATAGAGGCCCAAGTTTAGTTCTCACGATCAAAAATTAAAAATGAATAAATATATAAGATCATTAAACATATTACCTAATGGAATATTTTACTCTGTGACATGGAAAAGGTTGGTTGCTATTGACTTGACTAACTTGTCCTTCCTAAGAGCAGATCCAGGGAAAATTTCTGAGCCCTTTTTATGGTTAGGCTTGATGACCATTCTGTGTTCTAGCCAACAGAAACTTCTTCAAATCACTGCGGGCAGGTGCTTTAAGTGCTGAGCCATTCCTCCAGCCTGATCTGATGCCTTATACCCAGCAACTAGGAAAATCATACAAGGAGGCAGAAAGGTCAGAATCAAGCGGAAAGGAAGGAAATCAATATAAGGCAGCTAGGAAGTATGAAGTCACAATCACCAGTCTGCAGGATGTTTTAATGTTACTTCCCATGTTCTTTATTCCCACCAACCACTCCGTATAAATAAATGAATAAAACGGCTAATTTTCTGATTATTAAAAAAGTGAAAGATGTAATAAAATGCTTCAGTCTGAATGAGCTGAATATGGATTTCCAAATGGAAAATTTAAGTTTCTATTTCCTTAACTTTTTTAAATAAAGAAAAATAAAGGTAGTTAAATGCAATGTCTTATTGAGATCCTTACTCAGACTATTACAACATATTAATCATGACAGAAAACCTGGAGAAGAAAAAAACAGTGATGAATTATGAAAAAATATGATTAATTAGATCTAATTTGATAATCTAGGAATGGATATCAGATTCTAGAAAATAAATATTGTGAAAATTTGACATTTTAGAAGAATCGTTTACCAGAAGATTCCTTAAGACTTTCAGCCAAAAATTACACAGCTGGTCAACAATGTATACAAACAATACAAGAAGTAGACTGAAAAAAAGAGTAACATCATAATAGCTCACATAAATGTGAATTCTTATTATCTATGTAATAATTATAATGATAAGCATTTTAATAATTATGTGTTCAATGTATAATACTAAGAGGTATGATTTATATGTTTTATCTTACTTAATATTCAACTTTTTTGAGGTACACGTGAATGTTTTTATTTTGTAAATGAAGAATTTTAGTTTTTTTAAATTAAGAGTGTACCTTAGATCACAATAATACAGGGCTTAAAACCAGAAAGTCTGCCTGTGTGTACCCATTGCTTTTAATATGTGATAATGTAGCAGTCAGAAATGTAGTAGACTTTATGAGAGTCAAGAGATCAATTAGAGACAAAATGGCAATATAGAATTTTTTTTTTGGTAGATGAGAAGATGTATGGAAAAAGTGAAGACTGAATTCACGAATTGAATTAGTTGATTTGATCTTTTTTTCTATTGCAACTTCATCAAGTTTAAAATCTTGGAGCTCTAACCTTTGATTGCTATCTTAACAAATTAATATTCTTGTAGATTATACAGCAGACATGGACTTTTCTTTTCTAATGCTATCACTTAATTGACATGTGACTACCACAAACTGTGCCCACCAAAGCTAAGAGGAATTAAAGACAATTGTAATTTGAATTTAAAATAAAAATGCAAAATAAAAGCTTTTTAATGCCAGCAACGGCAGGTACCATAAACCGGTATCACCAGTCTCGTAGCACAATGCATTGTTTCTCAAATACTGATATAGAAAATGCTTTCCCAAATAGAACACAGAGACAAAAACCCAGACTCTGTTTCCACAGATATGTGTGTGGCAGCCTTGGACTTTATAGCTCCAATTTGCCCACTGACCTAACACCTAACAACACAGAGCCAACAGGAAGACATCAAGCAAGCGCAATGGCTCATCACTCACACAGTCCCTAGGCAGTGCTAGAATCTTGCCATTTACCGTGTCATTGTCAAATGCTGTTCTCGTATCAACAAGGAGACCCATCAAAAATGGGCCCACTGGAAAGCAATTTATGAGCAGACCTGACTCGCTAACTTCTGCCTGCTTAATCAGTCTAGGTTCTAAATGTGGTCCTATCTAAACAGTAAAATTCACAGCAAAATACATCTTTTCTCTAGATAAAGGGAAAAAAAACACCTGAAGGAGAAAATGTCTTATTCCTTAATACAGCAATGCTCATTTTTATGAAGTAAACACACACACACACACACACACACACACACACACACACACACAAAGTAATGAAGATACAATTATTTCTTTTGGGGCTAAGTGATTACAATGACTTTTTTTAAACCACTCATTTAATGAGCAGAAAAATCTTGCTCTCTAGAAGGTATAAGAATGTATTCATAAAAGAAGAATATAAGCTATATCCGAGTGATATAGCTTTCTAGATATTATGACTGGTAATGTAGGTAGCTTACATTGCAATGGAAAATTCATGTTTTCTGCAAAAACAATTTATCAAAAAGATATAAAAATGATAATTAATAAGGTAAATGTTTCAATGAAAGATTTTTTTCAGAATTCTCAAAATAGTGTTGGTAAACTTCTTAGTGTGTTGCATGTTGTATTCCACAAGTTTTAATAACCATGGTAAAAGATAACCATGATAAAGATTTAAATAGCTCCTGTATACTCTGGGATACTCTACATGCCTTAGCATGTTGAAAAAGAAAAAGAAGAGATAATTTTTTCAGATACACAGTAACAAGGCATTGGGAATTCAAGCAAATCTTTAATTTCCATATGTTACATCAGGGATAAGTAAATTGAGGTCCTACAGTGTTCACGTTAGGTGTGCAGGTCACAGATTTCCCTGCGACCGTCACTCAACAAGGCTGTTATATCATGAAAACAAGCATAGATTAAATGACTGAACTGTCTTGGCTGTGTTCCAATAAAACTTTATGCACAAAGAGAGGTGGTGAACAGCTAAGTAGTGAGGTGCCAGTGCGCTTTTACAATGATACTCAGCTATTCAGACAGAATTGCCATTACAATAATCAAAACATGTCCAAGTTTAGTATTATTAGGCATGCTTTTAGCTCAGAGTTCTTTCACATTCCCATTACTGTTGAGAAATAGCATGTTTTGTTTTTCTTGAAGCACAGGTATCTGAAAGCACTTGAGTACAAATCAAAAATTTTCTCTTGCAATCTTACCTTAGTTGCCCCATAGTTCAAATTTCCTAGCAGTCTAGTGACAATGATACTGCTTTGATCTAATCCTGTTGGATAATCTATTATATATGTATATATGTACATATATATGTAAGTGCACATATTGACTAAGGCAATTACCCTTAAATTACCCTGTTTTAAAAAAATCACATTCATCTTTTTTTGAATATTATAACTTACCTTTTAACTCAACATCTCCAAGCACAAAATGACAAGCATTAGAATAAGACTAATAAAACCTAAGATTTCATCACCCACTCTTCCGGTGTTATATGCCAAGATACTTGAGAGCTTTTGATCGCACCTTTTCTAGTACATTACTTTCACCCCCATTGCCAAAAGCCACCATTACACTGAATTACTGTTACCTTACCTTTCTTATTAGCTGACAATCTCTAATGTGCATTGAGTTGTCTGAGGAGCTTCAGAACTGCTGGTGTCTAGGATGCGCCCTCGGAACCTGGGAAGTAATTGGTTTACAATACAGGCTTCATGTTCTGTGATAAACTGACAGGACAGTATTCTCTACATGAGGCTTATGAGACCTTCATACAAGAAACAAAGAAATACTGGATGATGCTCTCACCTGAGTCTCCTCAGCTCCCAGAGTGGAGCACAGGTGTGGAAGCTCTGATGCTCGCAGTCCAAACCTCCTTGTCTCAAAGAACAACGCATTGCAATTGTGTACTTTTATTGCGCCTCTGTACCTTGCCACCCTGGTCTCCTCTAAAGCCCTTCTTCCTTCTCGTTTCTTGCCATCTGTATTCAACATGCAACATTTGGGAATTGAAAAAATTGTCTGGGGAAGCAGGTCCCTTGTGGAAGGAAGGAGCAAGATATGAACTGTGAAGTAGAAGGAGATGGACTTACGCAGGGTTTTTCAAGCCAAACCCAAAAGACTAGCTGGAGTTGTATAGATAAGAGAAAATTATTGAAGGAATGTCCGTGACCTCCAGCCAAAGGCCACATGGCCTTTCATTGTCAAGCTGGGTTTATTACTTAACACAGTAACTGGAAAAACTCCCCATTTGGAACTACAATCATTTTGGTCAGAAGTGACAGCCGCCAAAACTCCGGTACAATTAAGTTTGGGTTAAGTGGCTTTGAGCATCCAGAGAAATAAGACTACCGCTTAGATTGAGCACCGTCAAGAGAGGAGACGCGTTCACTCTTGGTATCTCAGTATCTTTTAACGGACTAGAGCAACGATGATGCTGTCAAAATGATAAAGAAGCATCCATTTCTCAGTTCATCTGTGACGAGGTTGTGGCTTGCACAGGGACTTGCTTTGTGTTATTTTATGAGGGCTACAGAGTGGCTTCTTTGGTGTTTATAATCTCTGAATTGTTATGTCCCTTAGGAGAAACATCAGAGCTGATATGAGCATCACAATAGTGCCCAGATGTCCAAGCTGTTTTTTTAAATTTTCATCACTAAAGTGAACAAATTGTTGACTTAACACACACACACACACACACACACACACACACACACACACACAATGTAGACAAGACAAAAACCAAAAATACCGGGCAAGAAGTTATTTCAACAGGGATTAAAATCTCCTCCAGAGAAGGAGCTGTAGAATTCAACATTAAATAAACTCTAATTTCAGAATTTGCATGAGACAATTAATGTTGCAGTGTGATATATGGAGAAGAGTATTCATTAAAATGTTCACAGCACTGAAATAAAGTTTTCATTAAATACTGGCAATGATAAGAATTTATGGTTTCTGAGAAATCAAAATAGAAAGCTGACCTTTGAAATTTAGTTATTAAATATTTCTCATGTTTCGATCGCCAGCTAAGTATCTTAAATAAAACATGGTTTATGTGTATATTTATCTGCAAAGTAGCAAATGAAATGTTCACTTAATGCACCGGCAATTTGATGGCATGGTGATATTTTTAGAAATCCATTGTAAGAACCAGAGACATTTGAAAATAAGAAAAATGCCATTCAGTTTAATAGAGCTGCTTTTCATCAGAGATATTAAGTGTTTTTTTTCACACAACAAATTAAGTAAACTGTTACATTGGACCATTGTGATCTCGCTATTGCAAAGTAAAAAGAGGCCAAATGTATTGCCTTGGTAAAATAGTCCAATTTTCTGTTATGCTTAACAGAATTTGGACACTTAATTGGCATAGCTTATTTGTGGGCAGAAGATTTTAAAAGAAATGCATTGACCCACACACTTTTAATGTTCTTACATCACAGAACCATTTAAATAAATCAGATTCAGGGCATTTGATGAAAAATTAAATTTAATAGTATAAAAAAGTCTTTATGTGTGGGCATGTAAGGATAAGCAGAGATCAGAGAAGCCCAGATGCCTCCCATGAAAATGTCAAGAAAAAAATCTATATCTTGGCTATAAATAGCTTTCTTTTATGTAACTGTTGGAAGGTGCCTGAGAAACAAACTCAGTATTTGTTTTCTTCTTTAATTCCAACTAGTGTTTCGTGTGCTGCAGAGACATTATGCATTTGTGTGCAGAGTATAACATAAAACTTATGGTGGCATGGTAATGTAAACCATTTTGTGTAAATCTTTTAGTTTTATACTTAAATTCATCAACAATCTTAAATTCTAGAACTTTCAGCAACCTTATGAAATAAAGATATGCATTGGTATGTTGGCTTTTGAAAATAAATTCATTTGGAGCTTATAGACTCAAGTATTGACTTGACAATGTTTAGCTAAACTGAGTAGTCAAATAAATCAAATATTCAGTAATTATTATTTAATACAGACAAAAATAATAATGATATATTTATTTGATATGATCATTTTCTCCCTTTCTGACCCCTCGGTCCTCTCATAGTTACTCCATGTCTGTTTTTGTTTGCTTCTGGTTTTTTTTTTCCAGTTTCTCTGTTATCATGCCTCTAAGTAAATCTTTCCAATTTTGTTTTCTTTCAGATAACCAAAAAAAAAAAAAAAGTAAATACATAGAAGTGAGGAAAGTAAAAACAGCCATTAGACCTGAAATATGACTTGCAATTGGAATACTGCTACATTTAGTATATGTGCAAAGGTTACAACTCTCAGCAAAAGTGCAGACAGTGCTAGGCGGCAAGTGAGAAGGGGGCAACAAGCAGTGTGTGGAGAGGATTAGGACGAAGACGATGATACCAGAAATACCGAGACAGGCTTCCATCCCTCGTCTTGGGACCAAACACTATCCACGTTTCCTAGAGCCACACTACAGCAGTGCCTGGAATGGACAAGCTGTACCCATGTCTATCCCACATCATTTTGTGTCATAGCTAACCAATGCAAATCTTGGAGGTCACAAGGAGCCAGCGACTCTGAGAAAAGATCTTTTTTTTTTCTCTCTCTCTCCCGTAGAAGCGCATCTGGAACTGAAGTTTTTTCTTGAGACTACTCTAGGCAAGAGAAAAATGTAATATTTCTTTAAATAAACTTGAGACCCTTTTAGGAGTTAGTAGACAGGGGGGAGGGTATGGAAAGCAGTAAAAACCAGTAACTACGTGAACAGCAACACAATTACCTCTATAATAAAAACCTAATTTCAGCAATGGATGGTGCAAACTTGGGGCTAATTGTTACAGCCTGAAAGTACTGTCGCGAAGGTTAAAATTTAACCATGAAGGGGACAGTGTCTTTACAGTGGAACAGTCTGATGGACAGTATGTTTATTAAATGACCAATGTCTTCATGATCAATAATAGACAGCTCTAGAGAATGCCATTTTTCTGATATTCCTTTCAAAAATGCTTCACTTGAGTGTAATTCTGAAAAAAATAATTGATAAACACAAAATAAAATGTGAAATACAAAAGACAAAAAAATGATAAAACTCAATACTTAAGAACATAAAAAATTGCATCATCCTGTATTGGCGCCTCACTCAGAGAGATGATGCTACAAATTGTCACTAATGACATTTGTGGGAATGCGAATGTGAGTTACATTAGATAATAACTTATCAATGGGAAGTTGATTCAATTTTATATTTACTTATTACTGGAGAACACAACATCCTTTTCTACATTTAAGAGATAAGAGTTTTGATCCTCACAAGTGGTTCTCTTGACTCACACTCTAAAATGATGAACAACTTTTTAACTTAAGTGAAAGCATGAGTTCTAATGAGTTCTAATGTATTCTTATTAGGTTTTTACAAATATAGTTTTTATGACTTAAATATTAAAATAAGAGAAAACAAATAACTGCCTCTCATATAATATGTTATACTTATTACATGGAGGAGAAAATGTAACATTTTAAAATTTCTACTTCTAAATGAAACTTACACATTTCTGGATGTATCTTGTTTGTGTTTATCTGAGAAACATTGCTAACAACTAGAGGTGGGAGATAGGTAGATAAAAAGTTCAGTAGGTCATTTTTAAAATTAAAATGTATTTAGTAAAAATGTAGGATTTAGGAATAAAATGAAAATGTTCAAAATCCAGTAGTAGAATTACAAATCATCTTGGAAGTAGATAAATGGATGAAGAGAAACTGAATGTTGGGAAAAACAAGAATTTTTTTTCTAGGATGTGAGGCCAGAATGTTATAAAATTGCAATTATTCAAATAAATGCTGAAAAATGCTGTAGAAAAGGGACAACAATGTCATCTATTAATGCTGCTGAGGAAAAGATTCATTTGATTAAATGTAAGACATAATGAAAGATATATCATAAAAAGAGTTTCTTGAAATACATATGACTCTGACTAGATAGATGTGTCTTAGTTACTCTTTGCTGGAGCAAAATACTAGACATCTACAACTTAAAGGAAGAAATGTCTACTTTAGCTTACAATTTTAGAAGAAATCAGTCTAGTGGCGGGGTCACATGGCAGAGGCCAGAGACCCATTCACAGCACGGCAGGTAGAAAGCCAAGTGAAGCATGAACAAATTCATGTCTGGTGACTTGACAAAGGCCAGAACTTTTCCAGGAAGAAGTGTCACAATGTTTCTTCTTCCTTCCTTTAGTTAGTTCAAGCTGCTAGTTGGTGGGCCGTAACCAGACTGGGTGCTTGCTTCTCCGTCACTTCCAAGCCCGCACTCAATAACACAAGCCTGAAAGGTCTGTCCTGGGCGATCCCTCCACCCCCATCTCAAAAGTAGACACAGTCTATCCATGTCATCTCTAAGACTCTGTGCCTTCCAGCCAGTCCCCATCTCCCAAGAGCACAGGCTTCCAAACATGTGAGGCTCATGAGAGACACTCCAGATTCAACCCATCGCAATATGTACAAGGTTCAAATATGTCCTAGAGAACATCAGTTCAAAATTACCGATAGACACAGCCTGGAATGCCTTTTCTCAGACTTACATATGCAGTCAGGCTCTTTGAGAAATGTAGAAACGTTATATAAATGATCTATTTAGTTTATTTAAATGGACATTTTATCCTTTGGTGGTTTCCACTTAAAAAATGAAGTTACCAATCTCTCAATAGTTTTTTGAGTGTAACACATTGAAAAAAAGGTAGATACACAATTGTCTAGTCCAACTATCTTTCCTTAGAAATACATTGCATAAGGAAACAAGCCACAATTTTTTGCATATTTGTTACGTAGTCTCACTGTTTTGTGTTCGACCTCTGGCAAAGAAAAATAATACCCGGTCATATACTTGAACACTCCTTGAGATAACTTTTAGCATTCTAGCTCTAAGTTTTAGCTTTTCATCATTTTTTTCTCCAAAGTATGTATATCACTGAGATATTTTGAGAGAAAATAAAGCATTGAACCCATCTGATTACAAGTATCAGTAATAAGAATTTGAGAACACATTCTAAATTACTAAGAAAAAATTTTTTAAGATAAAATTTCCCATGAACTCAAAGCAAAAAGCATGAAAAACAAAAATTTCTTGACTCAAATTGGGACCCAAAAAAACGATGGTTTACTGTCACCCATTGCAAATTAGAAATGGTGACAACTCTAAAACTATAGAAAGGGGAAAGAAAATATCCACTGTTATTCATTTTATCTCACAGAAGATTTAGTCAGAAAAAAATAAAATGCAATACATACAGTATTTTCACTCCTTTGTGTCTCTCTGCTCTGCCTTTTGGTAGATGTAGGAAACTTTCTCTCTGTCAGTTTCCAGTGATTCAATAAAAGTGGACAGTCATAGTCATATAACTGAAAAGAGCAATGAGACACAATTTCATTTGTTTCCCTCACTGGGTTTATTTTATCTAAATCTCTTCTATAGTTTTCGTAAGGACCTTTGGCAGAAATACAAAAATCTTAGGAGAGCCATTGTGTTTTACTAAATCTCTGCTGTAATATTCATAAACAATTTTCACATGTGACTATAAACCATTTACCGTCTGTTGTTTTCCAGTTCTCAAGTTAAAATTTAATTACCACCACAACTTAAGTTTAAATTTTATCGTTCTTTTCCCTCCGTTCTTTCTGGCATTTGCACAGTGGCCTAGCACCGTGAAAGAGTAAACACCCAATCTAGTGAAGACAGAAATCCGGTTATCATACTTGCCAGGATAGAAATGTCCTCACCAACAAGAACAAAAATAAAACCTTGCTTTATCGAGGTTGTGTGTCTGATATACAATAAATTGTGTATACTTAAGGTGTAAAATTTGACATATACACCTTTGATAAAAAATTCTTATTATCAAGTTAAGGAACATATATGTCATTCTCAAAAGTTTCTATGGGTTCTGTTACACTCTGTCCCTGTGTCACTACACATTGTTAGGCTCCAGTCGACTACTAACCATTTCTTTTTATCCTTGTAGAATAACTTGAATCTCTTACTAATTTTTTTAGAGAAACATCCACTTTACTATCTTTGTGTTTCTGTCCTTGAACACAGCATTATTATTTTCAGATTCACATGCATTGTGCATGTGTCAGTACTTTACTGCATTTTACTTCTTTATTTCACTGGATGGTATTTTGTTTATCAGAAGGTTTCAACCTGTTTGCCTCTCAGTGCACTCAAGAGTTATTTTTTGTTGTTGTTGGTGTTTTTTCAAGCATTTGCTGTTACTAATAAAGCTGATATGTGTATGGATATCAGCTGTTAAGCACATGTAGTTTCATTTCTATAGAGTATACGTCAAAGAGCAGAAACACTTGAGCATATGGCAAATTATTTTCAACATTTTATTCTTTACTCTTTCTTTCTTTCTTTCTTTCTTTCTTTCTTTCTTTCTTTCTTTCTTTCTTTCTTTCTTTTTTGTCCTTACTCTGTAGTTCAAGCTGGTTCTGAACTCAGTATGTAGCTCAGGGTGGCATCCAAGACACAGCAATTTCCCTGCCTCAGCTTCCTGAATTTTGGGATTATAAAAGTGTGCCGTCATGCCCTGATTATGTGATTCTGGGACATCTAACCGAGGGCCTTGCATTTGCTAGATAAGCAGCCCTGATTACTGAGCTATGCCCCCCCCCCCCCCCCCGCGCCTCTTTCCAAGTTCTCAGAAATTATCAAAATATTTGCAGACATGCTGTGGCAAGTTATAGCACAACAGCTATATCTAAGATATTAGTTATCTTATCCCCTTCTCAAAAGTTGACTTAGGAAATGTTTTCCTAATTACATAGTTTTAGAATGTTCCGTTGGGTTTAAACTTATATTTCCTAATAACTAACTAACAATTGAGAAGATTGTTTCTGTGTTTACTATTCATGCATGCTTTCGCTAAAGTGTCCATTTGAAAATTTTAAAAATAAATTGCTTATTTTTTAACTTAGAATTGTGAGAACTACTCATTGCACACCTGGAGAAAAGCACAGGGGATGTGGTGGCTTCTACCTTATACACAGCAGATGGGGGAACTGTGATGTCAGCTTCCAGGATGTGGGTGAGAAGGTTGCAGCCTACTCTCCTGTGCTCCATTTAAATCATCATGATTCAAGAAACATAATTGCTTTGCCTGAAAAGCATATACTCAAATTTCAAATTAAATTTTTATTAATATTAAGACTAAGATATAACAAAAATATCAAGCCAGTAGACCTCAAATCTTTGTGTATCCTTATTTGATTATGTCTGATTCTTCAAAACACCATCTTTTTAAAAAGAATGCTAATAGAATGAGAGGTAACTAAGTTCTCACTTATAGTTTACTACATTGCAATTTAGAGGAGAAATATTTTCTATTATCTTTCTGTTTTCAAGAATGGGAAAAGCTTGGAGTAAGTGTTCAGCTTAGGTGAGTGAAAAATTAGGACTAAGTACAACAACAAAAAGCAAGGCTTTCATGTTCTTTCTTATTTCGGTAAAAAAACTTATTAATTCAAAATAATTCAAATTTCTTAAGGATCTCCATACAATGATTTTTAGAACTGACCTATAAGAATTGATAAACTAGCTTTCTAAAAGGCTTGCCATTGAAATGATCAACTTAATAAAATAGAATACTTTCAAATACTCTAATATCCTCTGTTAAAAAAAGATAATACTAAGCTGACTTTCCGATTATGACAGTTGTTGTTCCAGGATATTCATTTTTCTTCTTCAACTCTTTAAATTTCTTCACATATGTTTAATGAAATAAATAGCACTATTTTATTGCAAATAAATAGTATCTTGTCTTATTAACTCAAAAATAATCATATATTTTTTTACTTAGTAAAGAGATAAATATGCAAATGTTCTTATCTCTCTACAAGAGAATAGTTCTTATATTATAAAAATCTACCTGATGGCCAGCTAAGTTTGTGGCAATATATTATAGCTTGTTATCAATGCCTAGGTGGCGCCAACTCAGTTGAAGTATATATATATATATAGGGAATGCATGAAACAGGATTTTGGTACAATTACTTCTATAAGTAAGGTTGGAGCAGACAAGAGACAGGATAATTTTTCAAATTTCCACATGAAAGGGGTCACTTATAAACATATAGTCCAAGCAGTGAACTCTCTTTAGACAAAATTGCCATGCTTCAAAACATTTAGATACCTGGTGTGCTCATGTTATTTATAAGCTAGAAGATCTTGAATAAATCGCTTCACTAATTTCGTTTTAGTTGTCTTATCTCTTAAGCCAGAAAATAAGACTAAAAATGTATATTTAACTTCATATAACATTGTCAGATTTTTCAAAGCACTCACTGAGTTTTCATGAACTACAAACCCCCCCAAAAATATTACATAATTTAAACATTTTTTACTCAGACTTGGCTGAGGCAACTGTGGAGTTTGACAGCATATGATAGTTTTCCTGTTGCAACTTGTCTTGGGCTTCCACTTGATAAGCATAGGGCATGTTAGTTCATTCTGCTTAGTTAGGGTTTTTTTTTTTTAATTTGTCCAAAGGCCACTTTATTACTCATGATTTGTGTCTCTACTAAAGTTCATTCAAGCTTAGAATATTACTATAATGTATTGAAAAAAATTTTATTGCTTCCAGAGTGTTAATTGAAACTCTTTATACCAGTTAGGCAAAACAAAATCAAGTAAATCCAGCATTAAAATTGGCCAATAAAAATTTCTTTATATTGTTGGCCTTCAAACTGAAACATGGCAGGAAGTTAGGAAATTATCTGTGTGACACCTGATAATCAAAGTCTAAGAAATAATTCCATAAACATCACCAGGATTTTCAGTAGAATATATAGCTGTGGTCTGAAAACTAGTATTCTGGTGACAATTTGCAAAGTGCATCTTTTAAGCTTGCGAATTAAAATATTTCTAATAAAATGGGTCAAAAGTAGTACGTATTCATTTGCTAAGTAAATGTGAATTAAGCACGAGTAGTTCTTGAAGGCACCGTGATCAGCAGACTATAAACTGGGTTTACTTTCACTGAGTAGACTATATAGTAACAATTTCAGTTATGTACACAAGTCCAAAAAGAAACAAAAACATAGGAACTGAGATGGGGAAAATTGGAAGAAGCACAGATAAGCAACATTTATCAAGTCTGCTAGAAAAGTAAGTCTCAAGGTTCAAGAAAAGGTTGATACCTAAGTGGACACCTTTCATAAATACAGTGGAAAAGGTAGAGATGGTGTTGAAAACAAAGGAAACAGCGCATGTAAACGCAGAAAGCTTGAAGCACTCAAAGACCTCACTAACAGGAATTGAATAGATTGTAATGGTTGGAGGCAAAAGCGGGAAGGGTTGAGCGTGCGGTGCAGGTCTAAGCCAGACTTATATAACAAGGTATTTTATTGTCTAAACACTTCTGAGAAGACAAGAGAAGGAAATAAAAAAAAAAGACAATTTTGTACAAATAAGGCTGGGTTCTAAATAATGTGAAGATAAAAATAACTTACTACAATATTTCTCTGATTACAGCCAAGAATGAGATGGTTATAGCCAGTAACAGCCTTGCAAGTGATCCCTAGAAATGAAGCCGGAGGAATAAAAGCAAGAGATGAGAGTGGTTAAAAAAATAGCTACACTCAAGCAGAAAGGAAACCGTTGTATTGGAATATTCAAACTTCTGTGAACTTCCTAGTGTCCAAACCAAAAGAATAACAATTTTTCTGTCTACTCCTACAAACATTTAATTTCAAAGGCATATACAAGAAACAAAATTAAAGAGTAGATTTCAAATCTGTTTAGAAATATAAAACAGGTGCTGAGAAACAATTGACCAGTTCTCAAACTATTGTTAGGTTAACTAGGGAGAGATAACTTCACTGTTATCTGTTAGGTCTGTGTTTAGAGTGCAGTTGATTGTACTTCCGGGTTTAAAAAAAATCACTTCTTGTGTTTGTCTGAACTGATGTAGACACAATCCTGAGACCTCTTCTGTTGTGTGCAGGTGACTACCAGTTAGGTCTGTCCTCCCAAGACCTCTTCTTTTGATGGAGCAGGGGCTGTGAGGTGAGAAGGATTTTAGTGTTATTTCTTTCTTTAATGACAATAATTCTATGAGAAGATCTCTAACATCATGATCTCATTTCTTTATAAAGTCTCTTCTCCATAGACAGTTCAAGGGCTACAGATTTAATGTGTGAGCCTTGATGGGGATACAGTACTGTTTGTAGGATTTCTTGTATCTCTAAGAAAATAGAAAAAAAATCAAATGATGAGTTGTTTTAGTTTGAATCTAGAACATCTCCCCAAAGCCTCATGTATTTGAATGTTGTGGATTACCTGGAGTGCACTTGTTGTCAGGAGTGAGGCCTGGTATGGAGCAGGGATTCTTGTGGGCACTGCAGGCCACTGAGGATGCAGCCTGGAAGGATATGTTCCTGCCCCAGCTTCTCCCCAGACCCTGGTCCTTTCTTGTGCAAGGCTGTGAACAATTGGTCTCCACCAAACCCTTTCTGCCATTGTCAGTTGCCTACGAGCACACTGAGACCTCCTGAAACTGTGAACTAAAATAAACCTTTCCTTTCTTAAATTGTATGTATCTGGCATTGTGTCTCAGCAACGTAAAACTACCTGAGACAGAACTAAGCTTTCAATGTCCAAATCTAACAACTGCCTTTATATTCCATCCCTCTTCTGGGTGGGTCCCGTTTTCATGTTGATATGTGGTGATAGCACCCATGGTGAAGATGGTTATCCCTTCTCGTCTAATTTTGGATCATATTAATCGATCTTGACGTTTTCATAGTAATCAGTTATCTACAGTATTTGCATAATGTTTCACTTCATAAAAGATTTTCTAAATTTAACTTTCTGGATCTCCCTCAATCCCAGAGCTTCTGTGGATGTCGGGTTCCCACGCTGCCACTGGCTTTCCCTCTTCTGGATCTACCACAGGGATTGTAGTCATGAGCAGACTCAGGAACAGCCCCTATCTATCTACCACCTCCATTACTCCCCTTGCCTGAAGGTCATCATTCATTGCTATCGATAGCAATCTTATGTAACCTTACTGTTTAAAATTCCACAAACTGATATGTATCTATGACATAACATAGTCGTGTATGTATTCAGTTTCTACATATATTATACTCTATTTGTTCTTTGGCATCATATTTTTTATTCTTTCAATTTTTTTGGAGGGTTGAGCACACATGCATAATGTTAGGAACACATTCCTGATATCAAGTTCACACACACACACACACACACACACACACACACACACACACACAACCATTTCTCTTTTATTTTATCTGCTTCCTAGTATTTCATTTATAAGAAGAGTATAATTTATATTTCAACTACCCTGTAGATATTTTTTTCAATTTGATTTTGGTATTTTAAAAAGTGCTATCACATATATTCTTGTCAGTATCTTCTCATGACACATGGAAAAGTTTGTAGATATATACAGATTGCTTAGAAAAAAAGTTGTGTTTATTTGTATTTTCTCTGTCATAGCATGAGCCTGTTTCTCTTCCAGTCTGTATTTATGATGATATGGTGTGAATAAGACTGTTAGTATGTCCGTGTCATCGAATGTTTTCTTATTTTTAATCTTTATTTCATCTCTTTGTATCTTTTTCCTATTTTATATATATTTTAAAATTCTTCATGAGTATGTGATGGTAGTGTTTATGAAGCTGAATTTTATCATATTTTGCAATCTGGGATGCTTACATAGTGAAGTTTTGAATTCTCACAGTTTTTTTAACATGTTTATTTTCAGATAGAAAAATATTACGCACATGTATTTTCTTTCATTAGTTACATGCTTACTAAGTCGCATCTCACTAGCATTACTTACCCATTTGTATGTAACAAATTACACTAAAGTTTAGCAACTTAAAACAACATTTTTTTTAATTCCACTGTTTCTATATTGAATTCAAGCAGAGTTTATTAAGATTTTCGTTAACTCAAGAGTCCACCATGGCCAAGAGCGTCTCAAATCACAGTTTCTCTCTCAGATCATTCATCTAATTAATACATTTGTGTTTATCGTGTACAACATGTAATATGTATTTCAACAAGATATGTGTAGTCTCAGATTCATGAAGTTAATCAGATCGCCTATTTATACATCTAGAGGTGTTTTTTTCTGCCCTATTTACTAAATATTTATAGGCTGTATTAAGGTTTTTGCTTCTCTAAGTGCTGAAGAATATTTCACAATGTTTACTTTCCCACAGGAAATAGGACTGTTGATATGTTCAACTTCCACTTACCTAAATGCTATTTTAATTTAAAAATTGGAATTAAAGTTTATTTACATATTAAGAGATAGTATCCATAATTTGCACTATCAAAAAACAGTAATTCTATTCAATGACTCAGTGTTTTTAATGTCTTGAACCAAATTTTGAATTATCTACTTGTATAACAGAAATATCTCAAAGATTTTATTCCTAATTATTTTAGTATCTTTTAATATTAAGCTGAGAACACAAATAGCTTAGATTTCTAATTATTGTAAAAAATGACTATAAAACTCTAGTGATTTAACTATAAGTTTCATAATTTTTACTTCTTATTTTTAATTGGCTTATACTGTAATTTTCATTCTTTTCTTAATTTATTCCCTGACTTGAATGCACAAAAATATTAAAGGCAATAATAATGGTAAATTTGTCTTATTTCTAAAATGAGTATGTCTCCAGCACATTATAGTGGTTTCAATTGTCATTTAAAATCATTTGAAGGAACTATCTGATCATTCTACATTTCTCAGATACTTATTGAATTTGTCAAAAATGTGTATTTCTTGAAGATGATTATTATAATTTTAATACCTGAACTTTTCCACAAGGTGAATTAATTTAATAAAATTTCACATGTTAAAAAACTTCACATTTCAAAATTAACCAACCTAATAATAGAGTTATTTCAGTATAGCTTATATATTTTAGATTTTTCAAAAATATGTTAGTATGTAGATTTGAAGGTACTTACGTCATACTTCAAAAATCTTCTCAAACTGGTAGTTTATTTCTTCTTTCCAAATTACTTTATCTATTTTAAGATACATTCCCTAATTTTGAGACTACCTTGGTACAACTTTCTTTTGGCCTAGACACAGATAAGTAATATTAGCTTCCTCAAGGAAAATGTTAAGTTCCTATCTACTTAAAACTCCTGCTTGATTCTTTTATGTTATTTGATGTTTTAATTCATGGTTTCCTACTTCTACATTCTTTAAAACATTTTTTCCTAATGCCTGACACATCTACTGACTTCATTATATTTCTCTTACTTTCATAACTGTGTGTACATTCAAGAAGAACTGCTTTGTCTAACAAAAATGTGTGGAATAATCACTATAAAATAAAATATACTGCTTAAATTGTAATTATTTTCTAAGTAGATTATAATATCAATTTTTTCCTCTATTTAACCCAGGATTTATGGAAGTGTTCTGCATTATTAAGGGTTTTAAATACCAAAATATTGCTTTTTTCTAGTATTATTGCTCGATAGTCATAGAACATAACTTTGGGGTTTGAAAGGCATTAGCAAGCTGGGCATGGTGGCACACTCCTGTAACCCCAAAGCCCAGGAGGCTGAGGCAGGAGGATTGCTGTGAGCCCAAGGTCAGCCTGGGCTACATACTGTGTTCAGGACCAGCTACAGAGTGAGACCCTGTCTCAAAAAAAAAAAAAAAAAAAGAACAGAAAAGGCAGAAAGAAAAAGAAAGCTCTATGCATTTCCTGAACTCCAATATAAGACTTGAAAGGCTTTACATTTTATTGTTACGAATCAGGAAACACTTATAGATTACACTGATTTTCAACTTCGCCTCAGCGTACTTGGGAAAAGGACACTTTGGTAATTTTTTAAACCTGAGATCTTGAAAATTTTATTTTTATAAAAACACCTCAGAAACAAATAGAATCAGGAAAAAGTATGGCAAGTAGAAGCCAAAATACAGAAACTGTTTAATTAGAAATATCCACACTAGCTTCACTTTGCTTAAAAATCCAAACACTTATTTTACTGTAACAAAATAGAAACCAATATTGCTTAATTTTTCCAATATTTATCATATGCTATTTTTATAGTGATTTTATCATTTAAAACCATCAGAAAATATAAAGCATAGCATTTTACAAAGACATTTTACATGACGAAGTTATATGCAAATAGCTGTATGTTTAATTAAGTTTCAATCTCATAAAAATTGATTAAAAAATCCCTCCGGCTTTTTCCTAGCATAGAGGAGTTCAGTCTGGCAAGATCTTTTCAAAATTTGATACCAATCAGCAAAGTCCAAAGATTAGCAAGTAAATTACTACATTTTATTATATACACCAAGATATGTTTTGTATCTCAAGCAAAATTAATAAATAAGTGAAACAGCTGAGCTTAAAATTCACCGGGCACTCAGTGCTTATTCTAGGGCATTTACTATATTTAAAACATAAATTAAATTTCTTGCATCTGGATACACTAGGAGGAACTGGACAGAATCCCAATGTAACTTCTCTGGGAACAAATGAATTCCCTCACCAACTAAATCAGCCAAATGATTTTTTTTTTATAGATTTTATCTTTGCTAATATGACCAAAGAAGAGTTTTCCAAGTGCAGTATATTATTTTTTGATGCATTTTCCCCTTCTAACTCCTAACTTATGCCTACACGGTAAAGGGCTTGCAAGACATGCTTTAACTTTATATCCCAAATAACCCGCTACTCTGAGCAAAAAGACAAATTTCTGCGTCCGCTCTATGACCCAGGACACTCGCATGTTTTTCTGACAGATAGTATTAATTCGGTTGCAAAAGAGGACAAAAACGAACAACAGATGATGCGGGGTAAGCAAGTTCCAGGCCTGCATCCTAGTAACTAGCAAAAATGCAAGATCTCTCTCTCCCTCTCTCTCTCTGCCCCCCGTTACTCTTTTTATTCCAATAATATATATTTGCAAAGTATAATAACTACCTTAAACTTAGGGAGTTAATGCTTGTTCATGTCAAATGTTACTTTTGAAACAGTTAACTATCTAAAAGTTTGATAGATACCATCGCTGTGTATCCAATTACTAAAAAGGACTATTATTAACCTACAAAAACATAACTGACACATAAACTTCCACTCAGCCAAGGTTCTAATAAGGGTGGGAGTTATGGGGTTCTGATTAACTCTAATTAAGTCTAGATAGCCATTATAAGATTTGCACAATAACTATTTAATGCCTACCTCAAAACTTCCAAAATATTACCTGAAGATCAAAAACGTAAGAGTAGAAATTTGCACCTCCACAGTGGAAAAGTATTTCTATTGGTCTATTGTGTTAATCATAATTCCATATCCTAACTAAGTTAGAAAATGTTCCTGAAACTATGGATTTTCTGAGACTCCATACTGAGAAAATGAGTCATTAAGTAAGGAAAAATTGTGGTCAATATTAATGTAAATGTCAAGTGAGACATGATAAAGTCAATGCAGTCTAATGAACTTAAGAAAAAATTTTAAAAGACTTCAATTTTAATGTTTGAGAATTCTGCTAAACTAAGACACGTATCTACTTTGAAAAGAAAATGGTAACAGGAATGTCAGATGCATAAAATACATGTGTGAAAGTGAAACTGGTAAGGAAAGGTCAGCTATGAAATCTTGAAAAATTCAGGTAATTTTTAAAGCAACTTGAATGTCATAGACAGACTCTTATCTCTTAGAAAATCTTTTAACCAAAATGAGTTGCACTTAATGACTCTAAGTCTCAGTGTCTGGATTGAGACTATAGTCATTCCTATTTTGTCACTAAAAAAAAAATTTGAACAATGTGCTTATGATGTCACCTAGTTATTTTCATGGTTCGAAATAAGCCACTATATTTCTAAAGTTTTGAGAAGATTTGTGGTTTCTATTCTGAAGAAGCTACTACTCCTAACCAGCCCTAACTGGTGATTGTAATGGGGAGTTCAGAGCTTTCCTTCAGAGAGTTATGAAATTGGGCATGAATCTTCACACCAAACAAGTAGAAAACAGGTCTGTGACATTGTCAGGTGAGCTGGCTGTGTTGCTGAAGAGGGGCCTCAGTACTAGGATTACGTACTGGTACAATTTAATTTTATATCAGCAAATTCATTTTTAATATGTTTTGGATTATCTGCTGGGGAAAATAAAATAAGCTGAACAATTAAATTTTGTCTTGAGGTTATATCTTCACACCAGAAAAAATAATGAGAAGAAAAACAAAAATCACTAATTACGTTGTTGCTTTTCTTATGCTGTGCTCTTCAGGAAGGTAGAAGAGACTGAGAGTCTACAGTTTGTGACGTTAGGTATTCATATCAAAAAGTGTAATCAGAGTTTTTGTTTAATTTTTTTTCCTTGTGGGGACTACTAGTCAATCTCATTAGATACATTAGTATAAAACAAAATCACAATGCTTAAACCTTTTGTGATTAAGAAACATTCTATCAATTAAGTATTTTAATATTTTTAAGGAAAGAGACACTGCAATTTCCTTTCTGACCTTACATTGAGTACTTGCCTTTTTTCTTTTTTAACAATAATTTTATTATGATAAAAACATTCAGATGACGCAAAATTTGACTTTTTTTGTAAATGCATGAATTGTCAATTCTGTGACACATTAGAACCATAGGGTATGTGGAATGCGTGAGCAACTATGTCCACCCCTTTTTCAGAAATTCACCCCTTTTCTTTTTGACCATGGCCTCTCTTTCTACACTGTCATTCATGTTGGAGCCTTTTTATGTCACTATTTTTGTGCATTTCTTAAGAGGGACACCAGCCTGTAGTCAGTATTTTGTGCTTGTCCCATTTCACTGAGCACTATTGACGTTCGTTGGCTCCGTTTTCATTCAAACTCTTCATATTTGTGTTTTTAACGTCTGCATGGCATTCCATTGTGTGTAGGCGCCGCATCTTCTGTAACCATTCCGCTATGGATGGGCAGGCAGGTTGTTTCCAAGATTTGGCTGCTGTAAATTGCGATGCTATAAACATGGATATGCATGTGTCCTTCTGGTAGGTTGACTTTATTTCTTTGCGGAACATGCCCAGTAGAGCAAGAGCTAACTCAAATGGAATTTCTATTCTCAGCTTTCCAAGGAACCTACAGACTGCTCTCCACAACAGTGTACCAGATTGCCTTCCCACCGACAGTGCAGAGTTTCTTTTTTTCCGCACCCTCACTGACAATTGTTGTCTTTTGAGTTCTTGATGTAGGCCATTCTCACTGCAGTGACGTCATACCTCAACAGTGTTTTCATTTGCATCACTCTGATGGCCAAAGAGGAAGAATGCTTTTTCAGATGCTTGTTGGCCATTTGTACTTCTTCTTTTGATAAGTTTGTTTTCATTTCAGCTGTGCACTTCTTGACAGATTATTTTAGGGGGTTTTATACTTTTTCACTTCATTGTATGTAGTAGACATTAATCCTCTGTCTGAAGGATTCCTGGGGAATATCTTTTTTCCTACTCTGTGAGTTGCCTCTTCACCTTGCTGGTTGTTTCTTTTGCTTTGCAAAAGTTTTTTAATTTAATGTATCCCAAATTCTTGATTCTTGCTTAAATTTCTTGTGCAGTTGATCTGTTCAGAAATTTCCTTCCTGTCTCTATATCTTCTAGGGTATAACCATTTTTTTCTTCCAGTAAGTTCAATATTTCTATCTTGTTGTTTAGTTCTTCGACCCATTTTAATCAGGTTTTAGTGTGTGGCGAAAGATAGGGATCTGATTTTATTCTCCCGCATGTGGAGATCCAATTTTCCCAGCACCATTTGTTGAAGATGGTGTCTTTTCTGGAGTGGATTGCTCTGTTTTCTTTGTCAAAGATCAGTTGGCTAAGAGTGTTTGCTTTTCTCCAGTATCCTCAATTCTGCTCCACTGGTCCTCTTGTCTGTTCTTATACCAGTACCAGGTAGATTGAATCACTGTAGCTTTGCAGTATTTTTTGAAGTCTGAGATTATGATTCCTCCAGCTTTGTCCACATTACTCAGAATTGCTTTAGAGATTCTGGGTCTTTTATGGTTACATATACATTTTAAAGTTGTTTTTTTTCTAGTTCTGTGAAGAATATAGTTGGTATTTTGATGGGTTTTGCATTGAATCTGTATAGTAGCTTTGGAAATATGGCCATTTTGACAATATCAACTCTTTCTATCCAGAAATATGGGGTTTCTTTACATTTTCTAAAATAAATAGATGAGTTTCTGAACATATATCAATCACCAAAACTGAATGAAGAAGAAATTAAGCATCTGAATAGGACCATATCCACCTATGAAATCAAAGTAATAACACTTCCAGCCAAGAAGATCCCAGAACCTGGTAGGTTCCCAGCACACTTCTATTTATTAAAAAAAAAATTAGGGAAGAATTAATACCAATGATCACCAAGCTTTTTCAAGAAACTTAAAAGGAAGGAAAATTGCCCAACTCACTTCTTGAAGCAAGCATAACTCTAATTCCAAAACCAAGAACCCAACAAAAAAGAAAACCACAAGTCAATGTCCCTAACAGATGTGGATGTGAAAATACTCAATAACATCTTTGCCAACAAAATGCAGCCAATCGGAAGGAAGATTATACACCGTGACCAAGTGAGCTACGTCTCCAATGTTCAGGGATGGTTCAACATACAAAACTCAATAGATGTAACACATCACATTAACAGTTGAAAAAATATACACCATAAGGTTGTCTCAATAGATACAGAGAAAGAATTGGACAAAATCCAACACCCATTTCTGATAAAGACCCTGAAGAAAACTGGAACAGAGGTACCCTATCTCAACATGATTCAAGCCACTTGCAACATCTCCTTTGTCAATATAATCCTAAGTGGAGAAAGACTGAAGTCACTCACACTAAATTCAGGAACAAGACAAGGGTGCCCACTGTCACCCTTACAATTCAACATCGGGTCTTGCCTGTTTCTTCTGTGGTTACCCTTTGCCGACAACATGCCTGGATTACCTTCTCATTCACACAACGTGTGCTTTGAATGCATCTTTTGTTTCCACATATTTCTTTATCGATTTTCCTGTCTTAAAGCCTCAGTATTCTCTTGTTCTGACTACTACTGTGTGCGTGCTTTGTCATTTTCCTCAGTTTTCTAAGTGGATGCTACCAGCTGGGCTTCAGCGATGGTCAAATGAAATTAATACAGTTTCAAGAGTTAATTATGTGTGTATGTGAGAGACTTTTGTAGGTTATTTTCTTTTAATTTGATATTGGACCATATAGCATATTAATCAAAAGCAATATATTTGTCTTGTAAATCTCTACATGTAATTAGTGTTATAAAATATCAAGTAAACTAGATCCAAACCTATGAACCATATTAAAGTTTGGCATATATGCTGCATTTTTTTTCTTAAAGTAGAGATCAACAGATTTTCAAAAATGTTTAGAATTTCACTTTTCGTTACTATCATTCACCAGAATAAAAATGTGCAAACAACTAGAAGAAAGTCCCAGCCATATTTGACCATGGACCGTTGTGGTCCTCTGTTGGAAAAAGCTGGCCTTGGTCTGAGGAAATACTTTGAATGACAGGGTCCGTGGATGCACTGAGTCACATATGAGCAGTCAGTTTGCTTTAACAGCACTGACGGCTTGGCCGTTTGAGTCATCACTCTGTTTCTCCCCCATTTTATTGTTATGTACAAGTGAAAAACAAAGTTTACATTGATCTTGAGCGTTTTTATGCATATACATATCACAACAAAGTGCCAAATCCTTCCTGTCTCTCCATTCGCCCTTCCCCGCCCTCCCCTCCAGTCCCCATTATGTCCTACAGTAAGTTCTATGAACTAATTGTGATCTGCGTCTCTCATATCAGAGAAACCATTCGATATTTCACCTTCTGCTTCTGACTCACTTCACTGAGCATGATGGTCTCAAGTTGCCACCATTTGCCTACAAAAGCCTCCAACATATCTGTCTTTATAGATGAGTGGTATCCCATTGTGTATTTTTGTATTGCTATGTTGGAAAGCATACTTTTATTTATCCAAACCATGTCGTACCAGATGTTGCAGAAGGAGCTTCAAAATCAGTGTTGAGGTCTGTGAAGATTTGATAGGTGACTATACAAATGATTTGAGAGACCTTCACAGAATCATCCCCTACATAATAATCTTAATAATACACAATAATCTGTAATCATTTATAAATGAATAATTTTTGTGCACAACTTGCTCTTTGTAAAATGCGAAAGTCTAAATGTTACAACCAAAATAATCTAACTTGAATAAACTAGGGCTGAGAAAATGATCTTACACCACCCAGTAAAACTGGGCTGCACTATATTTGTAAAAGGATGACGTGATCTAACTGGCACTTATTGAGCACGGGGCTCCTAGGGACTATGGGTGGTTACTTACGGCCTCTGCACTTTCAAGAGACACATAGTCACAGGCAGAGGTAGAAAGTATGAGGCTAGAGAGCTGAAGGAAGGTGTCATAAGAGAATCAACTTGGACTTTCATCTTTTTTTGTAAATGATACCTTCTGTTTTATTTATTCTAATATACATCAAAAATAGTATTGTATCTGGAACCTAAAGTTTTTTCTTTTTCTTTTTTCATGGAAAATATGTTTCCTTAACTATTGTATTTTGCTTTTCATTACTTTACCCTGCTTCAAGCTCAACTGAAAGCCTAATTGAAGATTTATATGCAGGTTTTAAGGATATTTAAGGACACGATGAGGTTGTGTTGTGTAACACCAGACAACTATAAAAATTGGTGGTGACAATGACATTAGTAAAAATCATTTTGACATATTTATTTCCTCACTTTTCCATGATCAAGAAAGCTTCTCAAATCGACATCAGTTCTGTTGTAAAGAGAACCGAGAGTCAGGTGTTCAAGGGCAAAAGGGACGCTGCTCAGGTGAGAAGGGACTTGGGCTGACTTTGCTCCAAGTGGGCAATGAAGGAGTGATGAATTAGAATCCACTCAAAGCCAGACCCTATTACTCTCAGACATGTCATGCACTCTGAAGAGTAAAATGTTTGATCATAAATAATATAGTCATTAATTGAAGAAAGAAAGCTTGAAAATGCCGATTGCTTCTATGTATAAACGGTATCATAGTTGGCAAAAATCGAACATATAAAATTTTCTTCTTGTGGGTATAAGCCCATAATTTTCTTGCTCAAATGATATTAATAATGTCCAAGCGGAGGAGCCCCAGAGAACAGGCCAGGACAGTGGTACAGAGTCAGGGGTGTGCGGAGGTTCATGGATGTCTGATGACAAACCGTCATTCTTGTCACCTGAGATATGTATAAAGATAATCTGATATAATCAAATTAATAGTGCCACTGGAAAAAAGGAAAAAAGGAAAGGAAGAAGAAAAAATGGAGGAGGCAGAGAAGAAAAGCAAAGAAGATGGTGATTATTCTGCTTATCCGGCTGCGATGGTTGGGGTGGACACATCGTCTAAAGACAGCTTGATAGCGTCGCTGTCTATGGATTGCTATGTTCACCAGCCTCTACCTTCTGCAGACTACAGCTAGATGGGCACTTAACAAACTCCCTCCAGCAGGTCTCTGCCTCCAAATGCCTAATGCCACTCTGCTTGGTCTCTGCCCCTCACCCCTCCAGTTCCCAAGTACACCGCTACTAACTCAGACACAGTTCAGCAGGAATTGCAGTCGCAGCTAAGTTTGAGAAGGACATGGTCCCAACTCCCACCAAGCATCTATGGATCTTTGCCCTGAAGTTTGCTGTTTCTATAACCCTCTCAGTCTCTCTTTCAGTCACGATTCCCACCGCACCCCCGGTCAGGAGGACGCTAGCAGGGGGCAGCCTCGCCTAGACAGGCTTACTCTGCTGGAGCACTTCAGCTCCACTGGGACCCACTGCGTCTCCCACTAGTTCTCGTTCCGTTGTGCCTGAGGCCAAACCTGATGTTTCTGCGCATCCTCTGTGCTCAGTGTTTGTGCTCTAAGCAAGCTCACTGAGTCTTCAGCTAGTTCCCATTCTTGCTTTGCCCAAGCCACTCCTTCTGCCTTTTCTAATCCCCAGTTCTCCGTCTTTCTAGCTATGCTGACACAACCCCCTGGGCCTATTTCTGTCTTTCCCATAGGAATAGGTTAGACTCCAAGCCTAGGGAAGTTACTGCTTATCTCAACCGGTACTGAGGTCAGTGGTGGCTATGCTGGGTACTAACAACAGCTGCCCCAACTTTCTATACTCAGGACTTCATACTTTCCACACAGTGATTCGCTCTTTGAACCAGCACTGCAAGCAGCTCCAAGGGCTAAGGGCCACTTGTTTTTGCAGCCCACCAATCTCTGGGTGTCACTTACACACTGTCTTTTCCACACTCTCTGGTGGATTGTGTCCTCCAATCTGTGAGATCTAGTGAAGATCTGTGAGACCCATTGTCTCTTATCTGCTAAGAAAAGTATCTGCAGTCATGGTTTTTCTTTCCCCAGTTAAAATTATCTGTGTCTAAAACAACTAAGATCACACTGATTGTACGTGAACACATTTCATTAAATAAATTAGGAGAGAGAAATTTTTATGAAACCTTGCTTTCTAGGAAATTTTGTGCTGAGTGGGAAGGGGTCATAGTCAAAATTTTGGAAAGGAAGTTTTAATGGATTTGACACATTTCTTTCCTGTGAAAGTTCTTCCAGACAGATGATTGTGTTTTTGATCCAGACTTCTTGAAATATCACTTTATGCAAGTTTTAGATTTTTCACTTTAGTAAAACTTGTTCAATAAGGCTGCATTCCGAATAGCTGGATACTTGCCTAACATGCACAAGGGCCTGGCTTATATCTCATTCTTTAGCATGACATAAAGGTTAGCTGGGCTTGGTAGTACATGCCTGTAATGGCAGCCCTCTGGAGATGGGGCCAAGAGGAAACTTAGGAGTTTGAGGACAGCCTGGGCTACATAGTGAGCTCAGGAAAAACTGGAACTACACAGTGAGACCCTGTCTCAAAAAGTAAGTATTATCATAGTTTCTTAGTTATGCATTCACTGATAATCCGATGTGCTTTCCGTAGAGGTGGTTAATCCTACTGCCTGTGTGCTTTCAGACCAAGATACAGATACTATTTCAATTCAGACATCATTTCCAAATATCCAGGGCAATTAATTCTGACTTCTGTAGTGTCTATGAAATCTCCAAGTGTTTAGTGCTTTATAATGTGCAGTTCTAAGAAAACAAACATTAATCATAATTTCTAAGAAAATGAGATTTGGTTTATAGTACCAGTAACTGTTGAATTCTCATAAAACTAGTAAGCTTTCTATATTGCTTATTTTCTTATCATTAATATATGGCTAACTTTATTAAATTCATAGGCTGTTTATAAGTCTTATATTACAAGTCTTACATTATACGTTTAAAAAGTCTGTGTCATTTTTGAACTATAAGTGTAGCTATTGTATATAAATAGAGAATAGGACTCTGCTAAAAGGTTGGGTTTTTTTGAGAATAGAAAATTGTGCTTGTAACAACCTTGGATAGTTCAGGGTCTCAAAACAGAGCAAGTGTTCTCCAAAAGGTAGCTCTTCTGACGCAAGTGCCCTCTCTTACGGTCCATATTAATTTATTTAAAAATTTCTAGTCAGGATAGAAAGCCTATCTTGAGCACTTGCATTATTTTAAGCAGTATTCTTTTCTTTGTAGGGGAAATAAAATAAAGATGTGGCTATTCTTTTCAACAGATATAGAGTGTAATTGACTTTCATGTGTTATGTGCATGTGTATGTGTACAAAATTGAGCATAGCTATGGATATAACACTATACTATGACTGAAGTTCTATGATAAAGAATTTTGAGATGTTACTGCATAATTGCACTGCTAAGCCTTAATATTATCTCTTTAGTTCATAAAATTATGGAATTTTTGTAAATTAGTCTTAGTTAATAGTATTTAATGGTTAGGATTTCCAACTTGTTTCACATTTCCTTCTGGTATAATTAGAATATGTCAGATACTGTGGCAAACAGTTCTGTGTAACAGAACACATACATTCATATACAAAGAGAGCAATCTATTGGTAAAACACATTATCAGCTTTACTTCATGCCATTTATGTGTGCTTTTAGGCTTAAGACATCATTTATTTTTATAGGTTTGTTTTTTAAGGCTTATTTAGGACAAAAATATAAATGTGTATAAGTTTATTTTTTCACCAGTTAGTATCTAGGGTGTCTAACATTTTAACACTTTAATGGCTGGTGGTCTCTTCTTATTCTATAATACACACAATCAGAGATATTACACTTTGAAAGGAACATGATAAAAATAAAACAGAATCTTTTATAGAAGGCTCAGATCAATGAGAATAAATTTTTTTTCCCCTCATTGGAACCTAAGTACGTTTATCAGGTATCCACTCAATTTGAATTAACTGTGTTTTCTATCTCACTTTATATTCTAAACCGCTTTTATTTTAGGACTTAAGCTGCAGAAATATGACAACTCTTTTAACTGAGGATGACCATAAAGATGAAGAAAATGCCTTTTGTAATTTATTTTTAAAAGGCACCATCATTTATTTTCAGTTGGCATTCAATTTTCAACATATTCACTTTAAAATGCATTACTATTTAGTCTGAAATGCTATGGTAACTCTGGAGTCGCCTTGGCTGTTTCTAGAGTCACAGATATGAGGCCTGTTAAAGCACATGAGTTCCAGATGAGAAATGGTGCCTGAAGTTTCCATGTCTGCTAATTCATTTTTGATTATAACACGGATATCTTCTGAAATATAAATGACATTTGCCGAGCCAAATGGTCATCTAATTTGAACATATGATGTGACGCTTCACTGATGTTTGAACTTTAGAGTCATTTTAAATTCATTCACACAGAGTTTATAAAAGTCATGTTTTCTGACTAGGAATAAAATAAAATAAGGAGCTGTATCATTGCTTTTGTAGAACAATGCCCCTTTAACCGATTTCAGCATTGGAAAGTATTAATTTCTCACTAATTTTGCAGTCAGAAAATATTCTGTTTTTGCTTACATTCTGGAAAAAACAGAATTTAAAAAATTTGAGGCAATCATGTCAAGGGATCCCAATTCTTACTTTTCCGAGCCTTTGAATTTCAACAAATAATAACAGTGCTTAAGGTCTACTACAAAAAAAAAAAACTTTCAAATGTGGATTTATGTCGTTGAGATTAAGAAAAGTCACGACAAAATTATGGGTTTGTATGTTTAATATATTTTCATATCCTGAATCGCTTTCATGTGTTTAAAATTGTTTAATCCTTTTTCTGGTTATTTTCTATAATAAAATAAAAAGTAAAATATTTGTTAGACAAGTTGTATATTATCCCTGATGACAGGCTATAAAATTCTTCTTCCTAGAGTTGGAGAAGTAGAACAGTGGTAGGTCCTGAATTCTATTCTCCAGAACCACATATAGCTCGTGGCTGTAATCTAACACTTGCACTCAGGCAGGAATCTCAGGCAGGAAGATCACCATGAGTTCAAAGCCATTCTGGGCTCCTTAGGGAGTTCAGGACCAGGCTAGATGACTCTATCTCTAAAAAGTTCCTCTGTACAGTAAATTCTGTATATTTTGAAACTTTTAGTACTTGAATAGACTCCCTCATAGTCAATAAAAATTGAGCATTGGTATTTCTGTTAAAAAAATCCTCAGGTTCTAAATTAAGCCCTTGAGATATGCTGATAACTTATTGCTGAATTATAATACAGCTCTATGTTGAAGTATAACATAGTGATCTCTTCTAAAGAAAAAGGAACAGAACTTGTTGCAATAATACATAGTATGTCTCATGGTCACAGAACACGATCCCTAGAGCTTAAGGGGAAGGTTATTTACAGCTGGCTCTACTTGTAACTGATTTTGATGACTTTCGCCTGTACACACTTTCCGTCTTCGGGTTTCCTCCCCTACAAAATGGGAGCAATTATGTCATGACTTTCATACAAGTTTTAGGATAATTTAAAAAATTAGTACTCAGATAGTAGAAAAGTACTTACACCATAAATTCAACAGAGACCTTTAGAAATGTGTGCAAAAACTGCTTTCATATAAATTTGGGTTTGTCATTACATTATATCAAACTTACAATAATTACATAATTTCAGGCACTTTGTATCTGATCGGTTTCTGTTTCAAAGAGACACCTAAGGTTTTCACTACTTCTTTGGAAATTTGCTGTTTTTATCTGCTGCGTGCTAGCCTGAGGATCAGACTTAACACTCCAGAAAGATACTTTTATCAGTAGAAGAGAGGGATAACATTTAATTTTACTCATTTATTTTGAAGTATTGTGATATTTTTAAGAAGATACATTGCTATTTTCTATTTGATGTCACTTTATTTAAAGACTTTGCTTGAAATTTTACAATATATTGTGTATGCATATATGTAGTACATGGACTAGATAGTTATATGAAGAGCTAAATAACTATTGATATAGAAATGTACACATACAGGACTGTATCACTATCTTTACTGCCCTTAAACTCCTACATCCTGAAGGTCCTATGCAATGGACTAACCCTACCTGGAGTCTCCTTCAGTTCTGCACCAGAATATTTTTCTCATTCTATCACTTATAAAACTGCAATTTATTGTGTCTTTATTGTGTTTCTGCATGCTTTCTTGCATTGTTGTAGGTATCCTATGAATATTTCAAGCTATAAATTTTAAATTCCTTGAAAAGTAGTCATAACCCTTGAGGTGCCCAGGGCTGGAGTATTAAAGAGTCATAAATACCATAAATCGAAATATCTAAAAGTGAGTGTTATCATGTATTACCCAAAATAGTTTCCAGCCTCCTGAGTATGTATCCAGGTAAATAATGGAAAGGCCAAGTGCAAAGCATCTTAACAACAACTATAACTTCTCTGAATTTTGGACAATTGTTTAGTAACACAGGGAGAGCCTGTATTGACCTCAACACCAAGGCCTGCGTGACTTCCACTCCTGCCTTCATTCCACACTATTGTGGGATTTATGTAATTTAACATGGATACCCCTCCCATTGGCTCTAAGCCATTTTTTTTCTTTCACCAAGCATCTGCTCAAGTTCTTTACCTCTGGTCCTAAGGGTAGCAGTTACAGAGTAGCCCAATGCTGGCCCACTGCTCTCATAAAGAAGCAGGTGTGGACCATCGCAGGGGGCTTCTAGCACTCAGGCAGGGGGATCTGAGACTCTAAGTAAAATAACTTTAGTTCTAGAAAGTGTGTACGATTGGTTTCTCGTGCTGCAAGCATCACCCGACGATGGAAACTGCAGAAATCTGAAGAGTGCGCTGTCTGTTTCAGGGATCCATTTTGCAAACACTGAAAAGTATTAAAATCTGGGGAATAGAACAGGAAACTTTCCTGTCTTTTTCCTTATACATATTTATTAGCATATTTGCATATGATTGAGCTCAGTAAACATTTGCTAAGTTAAAATTAACTTAATGGTAGTACTTTGGTAACTTTTTGATTCCAAAAATAAATTTCAGTTATTGTATATTATTCTTTAAATATTGTCTTATTACATGTTATAAAATTTCATTAAATATTTTTCTTTTTTATTCTCAATTTTATATTGATTTACTCATAAGTGATATTCCAAGCCAAATACTTGATTCTTTGACAGAAAATAATGAAATTGTATATAATTTAGTTCAATATAATTTTCAACTGTTATTATTCATTAGCACTATTATTTTGCATGGGTGGTATAGATATATGTATATAGATATATACTTACCTACAAAAGTCTTCAGAAAAATATTTTTTTCAGACAGAAGTAGTGACAAGGGGAGATTTTCCTTGTGTGTCTTACAATTCTGCACATTTTACATAGAGGTATGAGCTGTTTTTTATGGACTATTAAAAATATTGCACAGCAAACAACCAAACAAAATACAGAGTATCCTTTTTGTGAAAAGAGTGGGCATCTAACTTTCCACGGCAGTTGATTTGGGTTCAACAAAGCCAATGCCATTGTCCTGTGACACTAATCACTCAGGTATTATCAGATCCTTTCAGGTCATTCATTGAGAGCTGAAGTTTAAGAAAGTGGAACAACTTTTTAAATGTAAATACCCTGGCTCATTCTTACAAGTTCTTACGTGTCTTTGATCCAGAAACTTATGTCTATTTCCACAATCCATGAAACTACGAGAGACTGTTTCAAGCTTGTCTGTAAGGGAAAATCTTAGCCTGCATCTCAGTTCTTTACATCACACGCACTCATGTTCAAATATTTTCTAAATAGCAGAAGAAATGACATGTAAAATCATCTATTATTAAAAGCAGTAGGTACTAACGTGTATTTATTTGCTTTGTTAAGATTTTGCCTTGTGAATAGCATAAATGTGTGTGTGGGTGTGGACGTGTTTTTTATGTGTATAATAAGAACTTGCTCCATGTTACATAAATTCAAAAACCTACATAGAGAGTTCATTTCCAGATTTCTCCTATTCTATTAAGTATATACAAATTTGCCAGCAATATAACACACACTCTTTTCTTGTGGACTTTCATCATAATTCAATAATCGCTTTTGTGTTAAGTATAGAAATAAAGCCAGGAGGAAAATGCTGCTTAGAGCAGTTACATCAAGAGCATTAGAGCATTGGACTGTATCTCTTCTCCACTAGCATACTAACGAAAGCACTTTGATGAAAAGAGATTTAAGTTATCTTTGAGGTGATCTCTTTCCACATTATAGATAATAAAGTACTTTGTTTGCAAGTACCATACACTCTGAAAATCATGTTATCGACTACGTTACCAAATTCAATTAGTTACTTTATTCGCTGCTGGACACCATTAGTTTCCAATGAATGAGCTTTCGTATAGCCTGGCATCTTTAAACACATGCTTTCATGAATTCATATTGGATTACTTAACTAAACTGTGGCACTTAATGAATATTTATTTAGAATTGCACACATCAAAACTATGTAAAATTATTAGGAGAACAGAAAGTCTGCCTTACTTTTAACTATAGTGATGCTTGCATCCTACCAACATATTAAATACAGTGTCCCTCATAAAGAACACTAGTATTTTTCTTTTTATGATTTTAATACATCATCAATATTTCATTGAAACCTATTGCAGCCTTCTCGTTCTGTTATGTGACTTTGCCTAAATTACTAACACATCATCCCTTTAATGCCTAGTTTTAGACAATGGTTAGAGCTGGCATTTAATGTGTTTCTTAAAAATTATGTATAATAATATAGCACACCTTTAAAATACTAAGACACCAGGTGTGGTACAACAGTTACTGTGCTTTGAATGTTTAACCGCAAGGGTTTATTGAGTTGAATTTTATTGCTGTGAATATTTCTTTGCATGAGAGTTTTCATTCTACAGATTAGCTCTAATTTTAGACTCGATTATTAACAGCATTCCCATTGCATGCGCATCGGGCAGAACACTTAAATCCATACTATCATCTTTTCCATTTTAAATCAGTGGATTTAAATCTGCTCTTCAACTATGTGTACAAATAATGCGACCTATCTTCGAGATCATAATTTTTCCCACCTGCTCCTGCCTTGGATAACCTTGTATTCTGCTTCTCAATATGTGCTTTGTTACCGTTGTTCCAAATAAGGACAAGACTTCAGGATGTGCCAAATAAGACTATATAGAGATAAGCTAACTTTTGGTTCACATCCAGCCAAACTCGGTAAACATGGAATCAATTATATGCTATGTCATGCACAATTTCAATATATTTCTTCTTATTTCTCTCAAAGCTGATAAATCGCTTTCATTAATTTATGTGAAATATTTTGACTTCCTAAATGAGTTTTTGAGCTCTGCCGTTCAACTCTCTGATCACTGCATTGCTTAATTCTTCACTATGAGCACTATCACATAATAAAGGTGCTTAAGAAAAAAGATTCCACGGGTTCACTTGACATTCTACCAACTCTGTTGCATATGTGTTTCCAAGTGACTGATTCCCTCAGTGATGCTCTGATCATAAAGTAGTTTTGTACTGTTAGAACATCAAATTTTATCCCCCCAAATTCATATTTGTCAAATTCTGAATATGAAGAGAATAGTCTGATAAATTGTTGCTGGGCACATCCAGGGTTGAGAAATAACTAAGATGCCAAAGTATTCTTCCCACTTTATTGTTCCTGGTCCAATGCCTTCATTTTAAAGAACTGACAAGGAGGATATTAAAAATGTGATGAACGCAGGGAATATTTTTGAAGTATGAGGTTAAGGTACACTAACCAGATGGCTTGCTTTTCTCATTTCTGCTTTTTTGGACAATACGATTTAAACTGTGTAATCTTGCAGTTCAACAATCAAGTCAACATAGAAACAAAGTTATTGTAAATAAAAATTACCTAAGAAAGCAAAGTAAAAGAAAACCACTCAAGATTTAATTACGGCAGTACTATACTAGTTTCTAAAATCAAGTGGCATTAGACTTCCATGTGTCTTCATCTCGTTTAGACATTCTACTGTGTCCTATGAATTTCTATTTTAATAGTTTGCTAATGTCTAGAAAAAGGAAAAGTCTTGTTGGAATTTTTTTTATCAGGATTGTACTAAATCTTTAAATGATAATTTTTGAAACTGAATTTTCTTTGTTTTTGTTCATATTTTTTCTGGACAAGTTTGTTGAGCCCATTATCTTAATTTCTTTTAAAAACTATCCCACAGTATTTCCTACAAAGAAAATTAAATCAGCAATGCATATGTTCATGACATTCTCAAGCTCAGTGAAATCATTGTGTATCCTATATAGTAGATATGAGCAATCAACACCAGGTAAAAATCTACATTTATTCTGACATGATTTTTTCCCTTAAAATGAAGCTTTATTTCCTCAGGAATGAAGTTGAACTAATTCCCCTATCTTGCTTAGATTTACCCAAAAGAGGTTCATTATTCACATGAACTAGTGTATCTAAAAACTACTTTTGGAAATTTATACGTAAATCCTGTTTTGACAGCTTAAATTTTTTTCACTGCAGTCTGAATGATCATCACCAAGAATCAAAAGACCTGCATGTCTTGGCCAGGATGCCCAGAAAAGGAAATTTTTCTATACTGTACACGAAAATGGAAATTAGTATACTCCAAAAGCCAATCAAAAACAAACACTCACAGAAAAACTGAAACCAGAGTTATTATTTGATTCAGCTGCATCACTCCTTGTTACATACCCTCAAAAAGAAAAACAAAATATTCTCTTCTACAGAGAAAAACAAAAGAAAAACAAAATATTCTTATCTACAGAGAAGTGGATGACAGTGAATATCAGCTAGGTTAAGTGAAACAAGCCAGACATGGAATCTAAAATAAATAACATGAAGATAGAATGGAGGTTATTATTGTAGAAAAGAAAGCAAGTGAAGGAAACAGATAGTCGGGGGGAACAAGAGAGAGTAATAGAGAAATGGATTTGATCAAAAGACAATAAGCACATTGAAACCCAACTTTTTATAAAATTACTAGGCACTAATGATGAAAAGGAAAACGTTTCGATTATATTTCTGACACTCCTTGAGACCTCAGGCAAGTACTGTAATTTTTGACAAATTAATGAATGCACATATGAGAAAATGAAGTCCAATATCGGCAGTGAGTAAAGTGTGGAAAGGTAGGCTCACGTCCCAAGTTACCCATCCTTCAGCATTCTTCTTCGCACATCAGCACATTTCCTGGAGAGCGAACGGGGGCCATTTCTTTTGGATGATAAAGCTAAACTGCGTGGCTACATCCTCTGTGTGATGGCATACTGCATGCAGAAGATCCTCTGTGAAAGTCGGCGCTGCCTGGTTTCCATGTTGTACATGAGCAACTTTGGGGAAAATCACTTTTGCTCTGAACAAATTCAGTGTCTCTGCTCAAGTGACCTGGAGAGATTTGCCACAGGTGTGGACACGACTACAGGTGCGTATTTACTTGCAGCCTACCATCCGATTTCTTGTTGAGTTTTCTTTGATTTATGGTTCAGTCATTTTTTTTTAAAGTTACTAAGTAACTAAAAAATAGAAGGTTAAAAAGTCCCCTTCCGCTGTGGGCATCCTGACACGTCAGAGGCTTAATTGCTGAAAGGCACCATCAGGGGCCAAATTCTTTATAACTGTGCCTAAGAATTACAAATGAAAGAGCAGGTAAAAGCAGCACTTTGTGTAGTAATGGAATTTTTATAATTGAATTTTCACCAAAATATCTTCTTCATACTAGCCGAGCTGCTGAGGAATGAACTAGAGTAACCCAATCTTTTAAGCGGGGATGAATTTTTAAGCCATTAATACTCATTGCCCCTAAAGAGATTTAAATTTAAAAAAAAACTATTCTAGATAGTTTCTCTAGAGAATCACCAGTGAAAGAAATAAAGACTACATTGTATTCACTGTCAATTCCTGAAAAACAGATCTATGCAGGAGGACCTGTTTGTCTCTGTTATGAATGAAAATCATGCGGTCCGACTTCATTTTCTCACTTTAACTCAAGCTCTTCAAGTTCATCCTGAAGCAGATCTTTGGGACAGAGATCTCCCTTCGCTACAAAAGGATTTACAGCCTTTCCCCAAACTCTGACATCATCTCATGCAACATTATTATTACTATTTTTTGTTTATTTTCAGGTTACCGCACCTTACATGCTACAAAATATTATTTATTTTACTTACATAAAAGTATAATCAGGCACTACATAATGATGCTTTGTTCAGTGATAGAAAATGTGTAATTGTGTCAGTCCTATGGAGCCCCATGTATCTGGATGCTGTGAATTATGGGAATGGGGTGAATTATAGGTATTCAATGGATTACAGGGCATGTTATCTTGAAGGGGGAATCACCGCAGTTTATCCCAGAAGGGATGAGACTCTGAGGTTTAACCAGAAATGGGCGGATCACTAGAACACGACCTGGAATGGCTAACTCTTCTTCCTCCTAGACGAGCTGCTTGTTCACCACACAGTGAACTGCTTTCCTCCAGCTACATTCTTTCTATTCCAAGAGGGACTAATAGAAGGATATTAAAGGAGGATGTGACTATAAGCAGATCTGATAGCGACACATTAAATCTTACGGCAAGGAAGCAAACAGACAAGGGAGAAGGGCTAGTGTCGCAATATGTCCTTCAAGAGCAGACTTCCATGAACTAACTTCCCGCTAGGAGGTCATTATTGTAAAGTTTCCACAGCATCCTGATGAATTCGTCAGTTTGGAATGGACCCTTCAACACATGAAACATTGTTTTTTTGTAGCAAACTATAAAAAATGCTGAACCTACTGCTAGCTGCTAGCTCTTGGATGTTTGAGTTATTCAAGAGTTGTTAATCGATACGTAGGGTAAAGTGGTTATTGTCTGTGAGTATGAAGTGAGTGCAGCTAATACATTTTTGACAACTATAGATAAGCTGATAATGGGGGAAAACTTGTCAGAGCAAATCTTGAACACGGATGAAATCTTCTATACTGAAAACGAATATACGAAATGTCTTTCATTCACAAGTTGTCCAAGTCAATACCATTTTCTGATGATTTTCATTAATTAAAAATTAATTAGGTTTGAGCATTTACCTAGCAAGTTCAAGGCTTGGAGTTCGATTGCCAGCACCACATAAAGCCAGGCATGGAGGTGCCAGCCTGTATAGGAGGCTGAGGCAGAAGGATTACTTTGAGTTCAAGGCCAGCCTGGACTACTTAGTGAGTTCAGTACCAACCTGGGCTACAGAGCGAGACCCTTCTTGAGAAAACGAAGTAACTGAAGAATATTTCCATATTTAAGAGTATATTACAATCAATACAATGATTTGTGGCATTGAGTATAATTATTAAACCAAGACAGTTAACATAATTACCTCCTCTAGTTTGCATCATTTCGTGTGTTAAAAACAGAGGACTGTTCCTTTTATTTATTTGGAAATATATAATCCATTGTTGTAGACATACCTTATTGCTCCAGAGAAATGAGTGCAAATTTGTATGTGATTTTATTTTGGCTTTCATAATCGAGCTTTTAAAAATTCTCCTAACTTCAGCCTTCAGGTCTCTACATGTGTAACAGAAGAATGACAGTCTTGCTTGGAGGCAATATCGCAGGCTTATGTACCAAGAATCCCACACCTTTTGAATACATCAGTGAGCGTGCACAGTCAGGGCTCTGAAACAAGGCTCAGTTCCTACTTTAAAGAATCTTCCTGAGCAGCTGTGCAACAAAATGGAAAAACGACGTAAGAAATATAACATGACTTTCAAATATTTAATCGATGCTAATGCTTATGAACATTATTTTTCCATGGGCTGGTGAATTTCATCCCAAAATCCAGTCAGTTTCTGCTTGTAAGCACCACCTTCTTGAGCCAACTGGTGAATAAGGACATTGTACAAACATTTTCAGCCGCTGAACTGTTGTTGTCCTATGCCCAGGTTATCACAAGCCAGAGACACTAGAAGGTTTTGATGCCGTCCTGGAAGGAGTACATCTCCAGCTGAAATGCATGCCTTCTTGGGCTTAGGGTAATGCATAGAGTGTAAATATGCTACCTGGATGAACACAGTAAAGAGGGTTTTCATGACTTCAAAGTATTTGCAAAGGATATGGAAAGTACAAAAATCAGCATAGCTTTGGCTAAAATGGTGGGTAAATTTAGCTGGATGTGGATATGGACAACATTAAAGGGCTGTAAGGTGTCTCGTGGTGAGGAACTCAGTAGCAGCTGTCAGGCGTGGACCACGAAGCCTACCTGAAGACCAGGTGAGAGAAAGAAAAGCGCCGGAGGAAGTAAGTGAAAATCCAAGAAAATCTGCTATGAAAAGTTGAGCAGTAGCTTTTGCAAACCTCAATGATGGCTTCAAGCTTGAAAACATGGGCTCCAAAACTGACTCGTTTTCATTAATAGAGAAAAAATGTTGATGGTGCACAATTGGCTATGGAGCAAGTCTATGATTTAAAAGAAGCGACAAACCAGGCACGCTCCTAAGGACGTAATTCTGAAGAGTCACCTTCTCAGAAAAAGCCCCAGGCAGGTCGTGCGGGAGGGATTCTGGAAGTCATTGTTACCATAGGACGCGTCAGCTTTGGGCTGGTTGTTATCCCTGACGATAGTCCTGGGGGACACGACGGGGAGGAGGAACTCAGTGATACTGATGACCTTGACGCATGTGGACTTAAGCTAACATACTTTTGTTTTGATTTTTAAAAATGTAAAAGATACAAAACCACCAATAACAATTAAATGTAAAATAAGGATGTAGAAAGACAATTTCGATACAGCTGTATGATGTACTTGTGTTCTTACAAAAGAGTCAAAAAGTTTTTTTAATGGAAATTTTGGGTAAAAATGTTACAGCCAGCTAAATTTACTGCTAATGAAAGAAAAAATAATGCATTCAACATAGTCAAAAATGCGGTGTTAATAAAGGTGAGTGTAGAATACAGTAATATCTGTTCCTTTACTTACCATTCATTGAGTCTCTCAGAGAAACTCTAAATTCTGAATGGTCCATTCAGGATAAGTCCCCTATAAAGTTAAACTTCAAAAAATGTATATATATATATATATATAGTATTTTGACATACTTTGTCCATGTCTAGATGTGTTCAGATATACAAATATCATTGTTTTACAACTGCCTATATATCCGGTGTAGTAACACACTCACAAGTTTGGAGCCTACGAGAACATGGTTATAGTATATACCCAGAGGTGTAACAAGCTACCTAATAGAACTTTGCACCAGCTATACCCTGTGATGCCCACATAGTATGATATTGTCTAATGACATATTTTCCAAATGTGGAAAAGTGATACTTAATTGTAAATTGGAAAACAAAAAATTGTTTCTTTTGTCTAGCTTTATTGACATAAGTTCACAAGTGTATACTATATAACAGGATATCTATATATTATATGATATGTATATTTTATATTATCACATATAGTCATAGTTGTGATTTGATTAGGAAAATAAAATTATTTAACACACTTATACAATGGTTTGCAACATTTGATGCATATATATTTATAAAAACTTTATCTTCCTGAAGGATTTTTTCCCTTATCAATATTTAGTGACCTTCCTTCTTTCTTGTGACTAGTTTTGTTTAAACATCTTCAACAGACATAAATATATTGTAATTATTCCTGTTTGCTTTAGCATTTCATTTGTGGGGAACACCATTTTCCATTACTTCAATTCCCAGTGAGGTATATTTTGTACAGGCAGAAAGGTTTTGTGTCTTGCTTTTAACCCCATTCAGCAGTTTATGTCTTTTAATTGCAAGAAAATTTCAACCAATTCCTATTATCTTGTTGCTTTTCTAATGATTGAATCTTTCCTTGTTCTAATTTCACTAATTTAATTGTCCTCTTCTTCCTACGTTATTCCTTTTGAGTATTTTCAGAAATGCTTGTCTGCTGATCTTGAATTCTTTTAGCTCATGCTTATCATTCAAATTCTTTATTTCTCATTTAATTATGAAGAATAGCTTTGCTGGGTATGATAATCTTGTCTAGTGATTATTTTAGGGCTTCAAATATATCATTTGATGTTTCCCTGGTATTTAGGTTTTCTGCCAAATCTTTTGTCATTCTGGTAATTTGCTGTTCCTAAATGTTTTGGCATTTCTCTCTTAAGTACTGAATCCGTGTTCTCTCTTACTGTCTTAGCTATAATATGAAGCAGGACTTTTCTGCCGAACCCATGCCTATTTGAAATTCTATTTTCTTTTCCTGAACATTCATATTTTTATAAGATTTGAAAAATATCATGGCCTCACAGTTCATTGGTGCTTTGTTCATAATTTCTCACTTCCGTTTATTGCTGTAGGAGTGTGAAAACTTATTTCCTTTTCCAACTCTTCAATTTCTGTCTTATTCTATATTCAGTCAATTGCATAAGCACATTAATCAGATTTACTGTGTTATGACAAAATACTTAAGCAATTTATAAGGAAGAAAGTTGAATTAAATAAGCCAACTAAATATTTTAAATGCCATGAAAGGATCAAAAGTGAAAAATAATTAATTGACAATATTTCCTGGACGTTGGAAAACAGAACTTCTACCTTGTGCACCAGTCAGTGTATTCTGTGTGTGCGGAATTTGCTTTTGAAAGACTCACACTGGGATAACTCAGTTTAACAAACTTAGCTGAAACTTACACTGAATCCAAGTAAATTACTGTAGCAGAAATATCTATTTTGATCCCTTAGTCTTTTTTTTCTTTAAAGCGAAAGATACTGAGTAACAAAAGCCAAAACACAAATGCAATGAGACATAGAAAACTGCTTCCTTACACTAAATATACATAAATAAACACACCAAAATAATTTGCGAAATAGTTTTAAGATACCAGATTTAGGAAGCAGTGAAAGATATGGCCAACATCGTAACTTTAGTTAGAATTTCATGCTAGAATAAGAAACTCGAGTCTAGGAAAATTTCCAGCCTTAGCGAACATACCTATAAGAAGCTATTGGGTCTCTTTGAATTTCTATTTTGGCTACTTCAGAAACGTGCTACCTTCTTCATTCAACCCGAGAGTCATGCTATTAGACACACTGAATTAAGGACATTAGATACTGCAAAAGTCACTGGAAGTGGATTGCCAAAGATTAGAGTGGAGTCAGGATGATTTTCCCTCTGAATCTGTCCTTACCAGCAATAGAATTGCACATAGCCATTACCTTAATATTTAATATAAAATAAAATGCTGTGCAGCCTTATAAAACTCACCTGAGTATACTGAGATTAATTAAGCTGTGATCTGTAATCCTTGATGATATGAATGAAAGAATAATAAGTAGGTTCCATTTTCATGTGTGTGTGTGTGTGTGTGCTTGTACGAAGAATATATATGATGTATATAAAAGCTAACTGCAATTAGTCAACATTCAAATTTATCTTAGTCAACCTTGAGGTGCATCATTAAATTATTCATTTGGTATTGCCCTAATTATTAACATATGCATTCATAGCTATAAATTTTTTCTTGGTACTGCTTTCGTTGATTCTCGTAAGTTCTTATGCGATGTGCTTCCATTACCACTTGACTCGAGGAAGTTTTTTTTTTTTTATTTCTTCTCTGGCTTTCTCTCTGTGATCAATTGTTAAACAATAACACATATTTTTATAGCCTTCATACCATCTTTTGCTGTTGATTTCTTGTTTTATTTCATTATGGTCTGAAAGTATTCAAAATGTTTCAGTTCTTAATATTAATTTAAGCCCATGTTGTGTCTTTAATTATGATCTATTCTGGGAGGCATCCCACATGTTAATGAGAAAAAGATGTATGCTTTTCATATTGGATTAAACACACTGTAGATGTCAGTTAAGTTTACTTTTTTCATACCGTGATTCAGGTCTACTACGTCTTTGTTAATATTTTTCTAATTGATCTATCTATATATGATAGTGGAGTGTTTAAGTCCCTACTATAATTGTATTGGGCCTATTTGTCCTTCCGTAGCCTATAGATTTGGTCTTACCAAATTTGGTGGATATATACTGGTAATCGTCAGTTCTTCCTGTTGGATTGTTTTCCTTACCAATATAAGTTGTTTTTCTTTGTATCCTCTGATATCTTTTTGGCTCAAAGTCTGTCTAGTTTGAGAATCATGTACCTACTTCAGCTTGCTTTCTGCCTGTAGTTGTGTGAAATATTAAATTTGACCCCTTCGTTTTCACTCTATGTATGTATATATGGTTTGAGTGTGTTTCCTGAAGGCAATTCAATCCATCAGTCTGTGTCTTTTCAAATGGGAGTTAAGGCTATTAATATCAAACATTGTTATAGTAGTATATTTGGTTTTTTCCATATGATCCATAATGGTTACATTGAACTCGAATATTTGTGCACATATATACCTAGCAAAATTACAAATCATTTCCCTCTCTCTTTCTCACTCTCCCACTCCCAGCCCCTCCACAGAGAGGCTTATTTGTTATATCTTGTCTTCATTTTTATGCTTTAGTGTTATTTATTCTTTGCAACTGTTCTTCTCCTCTTTGCTGTTTCCTTTTCTCCAGGTTCTTTGGTGCTATTGCGGTTGGAGAAATTGAGTGAATTCTTTTGCAACTGGGAGTTGAATAGTGTTCAAGTGTGCGTTGTTTACTTAAAGGCCAGAAGTGAGGGAAGGGATTGGTCCCTTGAGCTGAGGAAAGGAGAGAAGGAGATACATTCTTGCAGCCTCCTCGTAAATGGCTCTGGCCCCTCCTGAGGCAAGGAAGAGAAAGACTTCAGTTTGCTGCTGGCTTGCTCAAGTCTTCACTTTCCAGATCTGTTAGTAGACACTCATTAGCTTCCCACGGTCTCCTATTTTCTTGGGCAACCATCCACGAGAGCCTAGCGTCCTCTGTCCTGCAAGCTCAGACTGTGTCCTTCTGGCACGAGCCTCAATGGCTACTGGATTCTCCAGCTCTCCACGTGTACATGGCCCATTTGGATTCTCTCTTCAAACTTGCAAATGAATTCTATTTATAAATTCTGTTAACTCTGCCTGTCTTAGAAACCTTACCAATACAGCCGTTAATCTTCCAATCCCTAAGATTCTATTGTGTATTTTCTGCAGTGCTTGTCCCAGTGTTCATAAATTTGTTTAAATTTACTTTATCGTGGAAAATTTTAACTTCTTCATTTTTTTGAACAAGTCTTTCTCTGTTTTTCAACTCACTAGGGAGCCCGGGCTGGTCTTTAACTCACAACAATCATCCTGCCTCAGCCTCATATGTACTGAGATAATGAGTGAGCACCACCATGTCTGGTTTTTGTAGTGCTGAGGAATTGAACCAATGTCTTTGTGTTTCCTAAGGAACCACTTTAATCACCGAACTCTGCCACCAACCCCTTCTCCCTCGATTTTGAAAACTAATTTTTTCTGGGTGCAAACGTTTGGAATGGCACTTTTAGTCCTTTAGGGCTTGAATGATTTCATTTCTTTTGCACTCTTGGCTCTCAAGGTTTTGCTGAGTAACGTGCAGTTAGTTTATGGGGTTGCTTTTGTGGATTGCTCTACATTTCTCTTTTGCACCTTCTAGTATTCTCTCTTTGTGTTGAATGTCCAGGATTTTGATCATCGTGTGACATGGGCAGACTCTTTTCTCTTCAGGCTTATTTGGTATTCTCTGTATCTGCTACTGAGAAATATTCTTCTATAATTTCATTCAATATTTTCTTCATGTCGTTTGCGCTATCCCTATTTTTTCTTTCAGTCCCATAATTCTGAGGTTGCTTCTTTCTTGAATCATCTATAAGCTGCTGCATTCAGGCAATTTGTTGCCTTGTTGCTATCAGTGAGCATGTGGTTGAGTTGATGAGCCTTATCTTGAAGATCTGGTGCTCTGTCCTCATATTGCTTTTCTGTCTGACCATCGCCTCTGTCCAGCCATAAAGAAAGACCGATATGAAGAGTCTGATGGAAAATGGGGCCACCGTGAGTCAATAATGCTCAGTGAAATGGGCCAAGCACAAAAGATTGACTAATCACATAAAAAAGGTTCCAACATAAATCCAACTTTTTAAGTTTGATTTTGTCATGCTAGTTATATTGTATGTATGCTTGGACCTTGCAATGACTCTGCCTTCTGTGATGTCTGATAACTATTGATATGTATGAGATCAGTAAATAAATAAATAAATAAAAAGAAAGGACCAGGCTAATAAAATGATAAACCTTGCAAACATATGTGATTATCTCCAAAAATATCGACCTAGCAGCTAACATTCCCATTACTTAAACACAACAGAGTAAAATAACCCTATCATAGAAAATAATGAATTTTTCATTTGAAAAGTCCCCTACTTGACAGATGTGCGCTGGCTCTGATTCTCTGGCCATGCAGCCACTGAGTGGGGCTTTCTAGTAGCAAGTTGTCTCAGCTGTAAGGTGAAGCAAATCTTAAAGGCACTGACGTTGGAGATTGTCAGCTAATTTCACTCTGAGCAGCCGAATGGAATTTCTCTCTTGAAAGAGAATCTGACTGATGTATTGGCTGCTGTAAGTTAGAAGTATGGTATTAAAAAAATTGAGGTGGCTTAGAAACTGCACAGAATGGTAAAAGAGAGAGAGAGAAAGAGAGAGAGATACTATTGGACTTAGAAAAATGGACATATTTGGTAACTTTAGATGATTTGTGAAGACTGATACATATGATTTTTATACAAATAAGTTAAAGATTGAAAAAATGCAAAAATGAGGAATAAAAGGATAAATAACACAATGAGAAAGGGACATAAGAACTGCATATGAGTAAAGCTGGTTTACCTGGTTAAGAAAAGATGTGTCCAACTAAAAAATCGATTTTAAAAGATAAGCCAGAGCAGAGAATCTGTGGGCAGCCACAGAACTGCACAGTAGAAAAAAGAATGAGGATATGGAAAATAAGGGCTAGGAAAAATTAAAAACACGTGATTCATTCAGAGAAGAAAGCAGATTAGTTTCAAGACCGAAATGGAGGGAAGAAAATTAGGTGTGAATAGGAATGCTTTTTTATTATAATAAGGAAAAAGAGAGGTGAACAAGTGAAAAAGACTGTTGATGGAAACAAAAAGTTTTGAATTTTTGGCTCGTATTTCCTTAAATATTTACAATGTGGAAGAAGAAGCTATAAGGAAACAAAGTGAATTCATCACAGCAAATGAGGATGGAAGCTCACAAGTAGAGTGCTTGTCAGGCAATGGCTACAGAAAAGCTGTACACAAGTACCACGTGCTCGAGGTAAGAGAAGAAAGGGAATCCCAAACCTGTGATTACAATGTTTGATGAAAAATTTAATTTTTTGTACATAAAATAATTTCAATTGTAAATGCTTGAGAAGCAGCTATCTTGAAAGACAAGAGGCTATTGGTACAAAAGGCAAATTGCAGATTTCAGAAGTTCTTCAGGTTTTGTTTTAAAGCTGAAAATGAATGGGAAGTGATGTAAGATGGAGAAAAATACTAGCACCAATGTGGAAACCAGTAAATAATCTTATGGTTCATCTTCAAAGATGACAGCAGTGGGCATGAACATAAATATTCCTGTTCAGGAGCTCAGATCTGTAACAAACGGGACAGAATTGTAAGGGTCATTGACTCTCAGAAGGGACACACTGGACCAGGGGCTTATAGGATCACACAAACATTGAAGTAAGATTGATTTAAAAAAATCCCTCATCACAGCTTCTCCAGAAGAGAGGTGAAGAAATGACATGCAAAGTTTATGCAATGTTTTAAAAACAATCTATTGTTGAATTTGTTTACTGCTATCTTTCAAATAGGTGGGGGTCACTGATATTTGGTCGAAGTTCCAAAAATGATAGGGGGAGAGAGGGAAAACAATAAAAAAGGAAGGGGGACAGAGAGAAAAAGAGAGTGTCACTTCCAGGGCTCAGACACATTACCCAAACTCCTCTGCTTCAAGGAGGAAAGTTTTATTTCAGCTCCCACTTACAGGAGATCTCAGTGCATTCATAGGCAGTTGGCAAGGGTGGGAAGACCTTCAGAGAACGGTTGCTCAGGGCATCTCAAGAATGAATAGGGGCAGGGGGAAAGCTGGGAGAACAAAAACCCTTTCAGGCAGCATGCCCAGTGACTCCCAAAATCCACCACAGCCTATCCGGCCGCACCTCCCAAGAGCACTCCAAATCAGGAGATAATCCACAATGTCAAATACATACGGCGTTCCTGGAGCATTCCAAACACATATCCTAATCGTAAAAGAGAAAACATTTGTATAGATTATCTTTATGAGAAGAAATTATTACGTCCATCGGAGTGATACAATTTAAGAGCCCACTTATCTACATTTTTAATTCACGGACGAGAAGACCAAAGCCTGAACACAGGCTTCTCAGGAGCACACGAACTGTACCCTCTTCTCGTGGGTAGCAAAAAAGTACACAGGAGGCAACACCTCTCCGAGTTAATTTTAGTATTATTTCAGACTACGTAAAAAACATATGTTCCAAGTTGAGTCTTTTGGGGGTAAAGAGTGCTTCTCTACAGGGGCCTTCTCTACAGCGAGGAATGATGACAATGCCAGCAGACGTGCTAGCCCTTCTAACAAAGGCAATTCTTGTATTCTAAAATTTCACGGCATTTGCACAATTTGATGCTAATCCTACAGTAACATTACCAAAATGCAATTAATACAATCTCAAGGACTGTATCCTTGCAGCTACTTGTTTTAACATTTTTATTTCTACTTGAAAAAGGTGCCTCGCCTGAATGATTAACTCAAGAAAACACTATGTTCAGATTTGTGGTTTGGAGACGGAGTAAGCGACGCTACCTCTATAAATAAGCTTCTCGAAGCGTCTCAGAAGTCCTTCCACAGCTCCACTGTCGCGGTTTATTGGCTAATCAGCAAGAAATTGAAATCCTGATTGGCTTTATTTGTTGGCTGATTGAAACACAGAGATAGGAAGTAGTGGACAGATTAATTAATTTGTGCTGGGGAATCCAAAGTTAATCTAAAGAATGCTGCCACTTTGATTGATGGCTGAGAGAGAGAAGTCTTTAAAAACCACTATGAATCATCACTCTGTGGGCACATAAAAACAAGATTTTGTCTATTTAACTGATTGAATTCTGCTGAATGATACTGAATACTAATGTCTCTGTGTGCATATAATTACCCACATGTTTTAAAGGTGGACTACCCAACAGAAAAGAGAGCAGACAAAAGATATTAATTAAAATAAACAACTGAATCTCTAAATACTGCCATACTGAGCAAATAAAAATTTCTACTTTGCAGATATAATACCCACAGAATTTTGAAAGATAGCTTGACCTGTCAAAATAATTTATTTTACAAATTTGTAATGGCTTTCACTTTGAGTCACGTGATAAAAAACATTAGGTTTCTAAACATTTTTCAAATTTACTCAGTTTTTGAGAGAAACAAGAAAATTTGAGTGCCTCATAATTCTGATTCCAAATTCTTTGAAGGCAACATTTTAGAGGTCAGCCGTTGACAGAACACAGGTGGGAGAGAAGGTTGGATACAGGGTGGACAAAGATTTTTAGGACAATGAAACTTTTCTGTTTGATACAATACAAATAATCCTAGATGAACGGTAATCCCAGATGCACGGTATTATCCATATGTCAAAACTCACAAAGACTTCAACACCCAAAGTGAATCTTCACATAAACTTCGCACTTTGATTGAAAATGATAGGTGTGTGTAGGCTTGTTAATTGTGAAATATCAGTCACTCTGGTGGGATTTGAGAGCTGGGAAAGGTATGGGTATGGAGTAATACAAGAGCTCTATAATTTCTATTCAGTTTTGCTGTTATAAAAAATTCCACAAAAATGAATCCATTGCAAAACATTACATTTCTCTTGAAAATTATGATGCTTCAGATATTTTCATTCTTTTTAATTTCTCCTTTTTACATTTATTGTAAGTAACTAAATCATTACATAATTATAACCTTCACCTCAATAGATTGATAAGTTTAAATTTCAGTGTAAAGCGTAAGAACGTTAGAGCCAATTTAAAATTTCATGTCATTTTAATTGCTTACCATGTAGAGTTTTTGTCCTTTAAAAGTTACTAAAATAGAATTGATAAATACTGAATTATATATCCTTAAAGGTTAAAAATAAATAAGGTTTTACCTACATGTACCCTTGAGAAATTGTAACCAAACATACTGGGTTCTTTCCTTGGTGAATATTAAGCCAATAATTATAACCAGGAAATAAAAAAGTGAAGCAAGTTTATAATTTGCAATAGATACAATAGCACTGGGAGTCTCTCCCAAAATCAGTGTCCTCTGAACAGAGAAAGCATGGAAAATTCTTAGCCTGATTTTCATTCATATAAGAAAGCTTCACACAAATCTGAGCATGCTCAGTTTAGTGAGAATGTGTTTGTTTATATACATATTCAAAGACAATGAATGAAAACTTTCCCAAGGTGAAGAGTTAGCATCATAATGCACCTAAAATGAGCAAAATTTAATCCAGATCCTCTAGAAGAATGAGTAAGTGATTTAAGTAGATTTAAACCGAGTTTGTTGTAATTTTCTTTTAAGGAACTTTACCTGAAACTACTTAAAGAGACATTAGCATTTATTTAAGAGTAGCCACTACTTTACCTGAAAGTTCAGGTGCTTGCCCATCAGGAAAATCCAAATAAAATCGTCAAAATAATCAAGACAAAAAGTATGTTTTTCACTCCTAAATGTTATTATGATGGCATATTTTCTATATTTAATCCCTTTAATTTCTTTTGTCCGATCCTATTCTATTCTATGAAAATGATGAATGCAATTCATGTAACCATAAATTAGTTTGACCTTTTTTAGGATTTGTTTGCATAGAATACAAGTACTCCCTCTTTTGTCTGGCTTATCTGAGTCAAGGTTATTGTAAAATATTGTAGACATTGGTTAGAGCAATGGCTTCACTTTGTATTCTGTTTTCTCGTGAGTCAACTTTAGACTTTACACAAATAAATAAGAACACGTGACAATAGACAACAGACATCGACTCACATAGTCATGATTGTCTGAAATCTTCATATATGTGTTGATCTATAGTTTATTTACCGTTCCCTAAACAATATGAGGCCTCGGGAAGGTTCATGATTTGGTTGCTTACTTCACCTTTGAAAAGCACTTTTGCTGGAAGTCTAGGCTGTCAGTTTTGCATCTTTCATTATTTTAAATGTTTCGAATACTTGCTTTCTCACTTGCATCATTTCTATTAAATTTTCTATCATGTTAGTTTTTCCTTCTAACTCTAATTTATTAAATCTCCTTTCTCTCAACTCTGGTTTTACACAATTATATGATGCTGTGTTTAGTAAAGTCTTTTATTTCATTTATCTTATGTTTAATTCTATTGAAGTTCTGGGCTTGTCAATTTCATCACTTTTGGGAATAGTTTGGGGACAACATTTACTTTTTTTCCCTCTTCCCATCTATCTTTTTTATTAATCCACCAATTAGACACATATTTTCTTTGATACTAGATTTTCTGTGCATTTTATCTTGCCTAGTTTGCATTTCTTGTTTTGAAGCAAGATCTCACCTTGTAATCTAGGTGAACTCAGCATATGCCCCCAGCTGGTCTCAAATTAATTGATGGCAATCCTCCTACCTCAGCTTCCCGAGTGCTGGGATTACAGGCATGTTCAACCACACTTGGCTTATGTGGTGCTGGGGAATCAAAATCAGGACCTTGCTCTTGCTAAACAGGTGTTGTAACTGCTGAGTTATTCCTCCAGCCCCCGTGTTTTCATTTTTGAGTTCATTATTACTTTATTTTTGGGGATATGTACTGTGCTGGTGATTCTATGGAACTATTTTTAGGTGATAAATCTTAGTTTTCAGCTTCATAAGCACAATTTCAACTTTACTATCATTATTACTATTGTCATTATGGTTTCCTGCCATCATTTTCTTTGCCTTTTGACAATGTAGAACACCTTGTCATTATCTAGTATCCCTTTCTATTCTACAATTCATATCAGTAGCCTGGGTAAATACTAATTAGTTAATTTTTACTGTCACTGTATTTTCCAGTTCTTTTTAATGCTAAGCTTTAGTGAATAAAGGCACTGTAAAATACTGATAGTATAAGAGATCTGACTTATTTATTTCTGACATTAATATGTTGGATGTTATTACATAAAGATAAATTTATATCAGCTCTCTTTCAGAATACAGAAATGTCACTTGTTCAAAACAATTAGGCTGACATTTTACTGGACACAGAGCAATATTCAAATTAATCTTGGTCTAATTGATTCCCAATACTGAGACAAGACCTTCTACTAGCAAAGTCATATGTACTTTGTTATACTCTAGTCTGGCTGGTTGAATTGGGCAGTATTCTTCAACATGTATGAAGTCTGGAAATCTTGACTTCTATGTCGTTTGGACACTCTTTCCGTAGCTGCAAGGACTTTTTCTGCATATGCTCAGATGACTACTCTAGACTAAATGTTGCATTTCGATTCAGTAGATCTCTGGGTTTTTATTATGGAAAGGTATTTTCGTAGATGTTTCTTTTATCTTACAAACAAAAAATCCTAAACATTTTAGTATAATGTGAGACTATTTAAAATACTATGTCAACATGAGTGGATCAGGAAAGGCCCAGGTGATTGTACGGGAGATCTGTGGGTGGGGCTGATTGACTTTAAGACCAGCAAATGATAGCGGAAGACTCATCTTGGGTGAAGGCGGTCCCAGTTAGTGGCCAGTTAGCTTGAACTGTAGGCAAAGGAAAGCAGAAAGACTACAGAGCCTCTTGTTTCCTGGGAGCGCTCCAGCCATTGTCACTACCCCGCGTGCAGATTCAATCCTGTCTTCACGTCACGGATTTCTCACACGGATTTGTTCCGCTCCTCCGGTCCTTGCCATCGTCCCAGGGTTCGGAACTTCGGCATAGACTCCTATAGCCCTCCCACCGTCCCTATCGCAAAGTCTGTCTGTTGGATTCCCCAGTTCTCACCCAGGCAGACAGGCATTTCGAACTCTTTTCAGACTCTGTAAGCCAGCCTTCAAAGTGCCCTTATAGATGTATTTTCTCTGTCAATTTTGTTTTTTAGAATCATAACTAATAAAAGCTTTTTTGTATGAAAGACTTTGAGAAATGACAAGAAAACAGCCTATTAAGCTACAAATAAAACAGGAATTGAAATATTAAAAATTCTATTTCATTAAAAATGTAAATGTCTAGCCTGTCAGTTGACAGATTTTAAGGGTAACTTATTGAATAATAATACACAAACACAAATAATTTTGCAATTGAAATACTGAGATCAGCTAGCTAGTGTATTGGTTTCAAAGATACCGAAATGTCACTGAGTTATATCGAACAGTAATTTAAACAAGCTCACACAGACACACATGTGTCTGGTAGGAAAAGGGGGATTTAATTCATATTTAAGCATTCTTTGTTTTAGTAGTTCAAAACCAAAACTTAAAACCTTTTAACATTGTCAATCATATTACATATAAAGTGGTACTTAACCTGCCGGAATTTTTAAAACATTTTTACAATTGTTAAGGCTACATATTTTATTTATTCTTCATATGTTTAATCTCTAAAGAGTGATAGTGTAATAAAAAATAGTCTCTTGAAGATCACTTGTTTGGAGACACTCCTTCCCAAACATTTCTGGGTCTGTGACTGCATGAATATTGCACTGTTAAAAGCATGTTAAATAGTTTGGTAAATACTTACTGTTCACGGTCAAACACTTCATTAACTTTAAAGAATATAGAAACTATATCTCAGTGACCTGAGTAGACAGTGTGAATTAATCACATCTTTTAAATATGTTATCCTTTAAGTTGAGGTATAATTTTGCAATGTACATCTATTAAAATTTTTGCATAGATAGGAATTTACTGTCTATGTGAGGTTTTCTAAATATTGGCCTTTATGCAATGACAATGCTCGAAACTGAGGACAGCGATTTATTGAAACCAGTATATCAATTGCACCACAACATGAAGAACCTACACATACAAAATAAGGCCTAACTTATCTCTTTTACAAGATGATTATGGATGCATAGATGGAAATCACATGTTAATGGCTAATTTTAAGTTATCCTAAATGGTAGAATTTCTAACACAACAAATATTTCCTTATGTAATTTCTCGAGACTAATATTTAAAGTTGTAGGGACAGTTTCAAGGAGATGTCATAAGAATATTTGTAATAGCCAAATAACTTGTCCAGAAGTGACTTGTTTCTCACAGAGATGCATAACTTTTGTAAGCACAGAAATTAGAGGTAATCCAAAATTTCAAACAGTTTCTCACAAGCATTAAAAATAATCATTGCAAAATATGGCATTTTCAATCACTATTTCTATATACTATTAGTTTTTTCCTCAGTGTTAGAAGAAATTTAATTTTGACAAGTAAAAAGAGACTAAGCAAAGCAAACACTGTGTCTTCTTTGCGTTTCTTCATTGAGTGGCGATAATCAGAAGAATTTTCCGAGATGTAGTTCTTTTATTTTTTTCTTATTATTGTTGAAAAAAATCAAATTTCCCCTGTACTATTATAAACTTTCCTCTTTTATAACGGGTACTACTTTAATACCAAATTAGAATGCTAATGGTTAAAAAATGAATTCAGAATCTCACTGTGAGGCACCCAGAGCACTTAAAATACAAAATAGTAATGAGGCTATTACAATCTTAAAGTGAATCCACCAGTTCTTTTCCTGTCTCTGAAAAAGTTGGAGCCTAATTTCCTTTTTATCGAGAGCCAGGTATAGCGACTCATTTCTAGCAATGGAATGTGATAGACACGAGCACAATGTGACTTGTGAGATTAGATCTGTACAGCTTCTCTTTTTTTCTCTTTCTCTTCATTTACAAGAGAACCATTTCCCATGTTTTTAGAATCCTGAAGATAGTTACTAAAGACAGTCTGAAAGCGAAGGTCCCTACAGCCTTCCTACGCAGCAAGGCAAGGAGCTGGACCACTTGCCAGCAGCCAGTGAAGCATCCCATCTTGGAAACTTCAGCTTAGAATTTCAGAACTAATTGATCTCAAACTTCTAATTACAGATTCCGCATGACAATAAGTGCTCATTCTTTAGTAGTATTTGTTTGCAAATTCATTTGTTACATTGCAATAGGTAATTGAAACACACACCTTGTATTTGAAAACAACAGAAAATGTATTTCTTAAAATGCTTTATTTTCTCAATATAGCAGGCTCTCGAGAACATCTATGTAGATGAGCAAAGTATCAATTTCATGTGGAACGCTAAAGTAGAGGATTATATCGACCTTCAAACTGACTACTCACAACTCAGTTGATACAGACTTTGTGCATTATGAGAGGCAATGACATCATAAAGAGAAGGCAAAGCAGACTTGAGTGTTGGTAATGCTAAACGCTATAGCAACAATTGCAAAAGTCTTCCCTGACTTGGGGACTCAGCACTGAGTTTACAAGGCAGAGGGCTTCCGGTAAAAAAAAAAGCTACCATTTGTAAAGAGAATGCATTAAAATCTATACATAGCAAAACAACAATTTCTATTATGAACCGAAACACTGTACTGCTGAATGCGAAATGTAAACTGAAGAGTGGTTACATTTTAGGCTGATTTCATAATCAGAGATCAGAGGAAAGATAGAATGAAGAGCTTAGGGCTTAGGCTGAAAGCATTCAAACTCAGTAAAGTCTTCTTTCTGTAGTGTTTAATTTCAAAATATTTTATTCAAGGACCATCTGCAGATGAGAGTGCCCAGAAGGTCTACTCCACTAAATTTTTACAAAGTAAACATACCTATGAAATTTCCACAGGTATTAAAATATCAGAATTTTACCATCACCCAGAAGCAGCCCTTGGGGTGCTTTGTCATTAACACACCAAACAATTCCCATTATCTCAGAAACTCCCCAGAGAAAGTGTGCTCTGTTAAAGACTCAGACTATAGAATCAAGATTAAATTCCCTTGCCTTTTCTTTAGCAGAGTAAAAGAAGAGAAACACGTTTCACCTTCTGCTTCTGACTCCCTTCACTAAGCATGATGTTCTCTAGTTTCTTCTATTTGCCTGCAAAAGCCTCCAAGCTGTTGGACTTTATAGATGCATAGTATTCCATTGTGTATAAATACCACAGTTTGTGTGTCCACTGGTCTGTTGGTGGGTATTTTGGTGACGTCCATATTTTAGCTATTGCTAGTTGTGGTGCTAGATCACAACTATCTCATGGAACTTAAAACTAAAAACAAAGTGAACCAGGAGGGTAGGATGGGGAGGGAGGGACAGGAGGGTAGGGGGAGGGGCAAAAGGAGAGTGGGAAAGTTCTTGTCACCTTGACAAGATACGTATGTGCACAAAATGCTCAACTTCATTGTGGACCTTAAATTCTGCACTTATCCATATCAATAAAATAAGGGAGAAATGAAAAAAAAAGAAAGAAGAGAAACAAGGCTGAGGTAGAAACAAATTCATGTCACACAGCAAGTGAGAGGACGCTCAGAGCCAAGTCACATTTATGCCATCTTGCTACGCTAAATTATTTCATGCAAAGGTTTCACTCTCTTCCTCAGAGACACTAAAACAAACAAACAAACAAACAAACAAAAAACCAGACAGCAAAAACAAGAGGGCAATAAAGATTTCCTACATTATTGTACTATAAATACTGAAGATACGTTTCCAAATGGGACAAGACGTATTATGAGCGAGTGCAGGTGCGAAAGTGGAGGAAGTGTCATACTCTTTCCTCAGAGGCACCAATAAAAAAAAGACTATTATAAAACACTACAAAATAATTTCTTTATCCAAAAGCTCTGAAGCAGTTATTAAACCAGCTGTTTTCAAAAGTACACAAATCTGCTAAGTTGCAGTCGGGTAACTGTTAAATGTTAAAGCAGCGGATGATCAGCAGCGAGCAGATGGTCTGGGAAGGGTGGGAAAAGGCAGCGTTAATACCACCAGACTGAAGTGTTCATTTGTGCTGTGGTATGCGCAGACTGGGTGAATAATGAAGGTTCTGTAATAATTGTGTAAATCCCAACATTATTAAATCGATTCAGCTGGGGTTTCTTAATATATGTGAAGCACTGGATGTACTTGGAGAAATACCTCCTCTTTGGCTAAAGCTGTTCTCATTAACTCATACTGCTTTATTTGCTGTGACCTCGGTGTTCCTGTTAAGTAATGAGTGGAATAAGAATTAGAAATCCACTTTCAGGCTAAGTATTAGGAAGGAGGGAGAACATTAGGGAAAGTATCAAAGGGGGAGCGTTGCATAAGATTGGCCCAAGGCGTTAATTTACCTATCAAGTTTGGTTAGTGTTTGTTTTAGACTATGTAAGAGTTTATAATGAGACTTGCACTTCGGGGTTTGAGGGAGTTGGCATTTCCTAGTTGGTGTTTATTTTACCTGAAAGGAAAGTTATATTTGTATGTCTTTTTATTTCCAGTTTAACTTGTGCATCCTCAGAGGCTTTTTTGTTTGTTTGTTTTTTATCAAAATACACGAGACCTTGGTGGGAAAGGGTTTGTAGAACTATATTCATCTAGAAGAGTTTCTATCAACTTTGACACTGCTGATAATCTGTTATGGATACTGCAGTAGAACACGTTTAAAATCTCTGACTGTGGCTGGCTAGATGCAGGTAGAAACCTCTTACCACACCCCAGCCTCACAGACCGTGGCAACCTACAATACATTCACATATTACTGTGTGCCATGTCCCCTAAGGGGAAAAAATGTCCACCCTACCGTTCTCATTGGTCGCCATTCATCTAAAGGCAATACAAGAAAGAAGGTAGAGAAATTTCTGAAGTGAAAAAGAAAAAAGAAAAGACAAATGGCATTAAAGTATTGAAAAAGACTTGGAATTTTAATAGAGCTAGGCTTTAATCACATACATTAATACATAGAGTCCCACAGATTATATGAAATACCAAATACTACTTTTTAATTTAATGAGCTTGAACTATATAATAATCGAAAATGTTGAGAAAGTAGTGAAATTCAAAATGAGTGAGAAGATTGAAATATTATGCATCTTTCTTTTAAAAATTTTTTGAGACAGTAGCCCACTGAGATATTAAATACATGGCAACGATAAAACAAAGTAGATTCTGATATATGCTGTAAACATTACTTCTGTCCTCAAAATTAATAGAAAAATATATATTGCCTATCTATCTATCTATCTATCTATCTATCTATCTATCTATCGCTGGAGATTATTAAGTTGTCTTACAGAGTCAGGAGAGAGTCCAGAATGGCTACCTGCACATGAGAAAGTTGCAATGTCCGCTAGTGGCCAGATGTGAAGAAGGAAGAACATTAGTGCACGATAGTAGGTGTGCATTTTCACTGCGAGACATCCTGTGCAAACCTGGACTGCAGATTAATGACCAAAGACAGTGGCAATTAGCTAAAGACCGGAGCCGACCTGCCCTGGGGATCAGCAATGCAATGACAAGATTGAGTCTGTGCTAAGAATCGGTGTCTAGATCTGATGGCAAATGCTAGAGCTCTTCTGGAAAAAGAGCCTTAATGCTTTTTGTTTTGTTTGTTTTCCCATTTTATAAATGTATACACACACACACACACACACACACACACACACACACACACACACACACATATATATATATATATAATACACAGTGCCTACATTGAGCTTGAGTATTTTCTGCACATATATATCATATCAACACTACCATCCCCGCCCTTCCCCCTTTGGTCCTTCCATAATGCTTATATTTCTTTCTTCCTTTGTCTTTAATTCAAAACTATGACTTGGGCCACTTACATCTAGTGTGGGCTTTCTTCTCTCGTTTTCTGGCCGATACACCCAATACTTCCTGCATGGATTAGCTGGACATTCTGAAATTCCTTCAAGCTGGCATAAAGCTTTAAATAGCTACACTGTATATTATATCTACAAGTGCAGTTGTATTACACATTAATGTAATAGTCTAAAATACTTTGCATTTAAAAACTCTAGTACTTTCATTATTTTCCCTTTGAAAAAACACACGTCTATATGAGTTGACATGTAATATGTTAACTTTGGCGTAATAGCATCCTCCAGACTCTTTTTAAACAAAAGGAAGCCACAAAGTCTATTAAATCTATATCGTTAAACTCATGCAACTTATAAAATAGTTTATTCTGTCTTTACTAGTACTTGACTACTGATACTTAGACATTTTTGCGAGGAAATTGGAAAGAGAAAGGTCTAAGAGGTAGGAGAAGGAGTGGCCATGTCAGGAAGAATAAAGAGAAGACCGATTGTTGCCACATTCATTGGCTTCTGCAAGAAGTAGTAAGTGAAGGGGACTTAATTTTCATACAAGCAGCACACATAACAATGGCTAAATTGTGAAAGATGCTCAAATATCCGTCATCGGACCAATGGATACAAAAATTGGGGTATAGGTACTCAATGGAGTACTACTCTTCCACTAAGACAGATGAACTTAAGGGTTTTGTAGGCAAATTAATGAAACTTGGACCGTCATTCTCTGTGAAGTAGATTAAACTCAGAAGGTTAAATATTGCATAGTTTCTCTAATATGTGAAACCCAGAATAAAGGCATTGCCTAGAACCAAACGAATGTGATAGCTGGAATAAGGCTGGGTATGAGGGAGGGAATGGGAGGGCCGAAATGGGGAAGAGGAAGAGATTGTAACATTGGTACCATACATGCGTGCCCAAAATATTTAAGCCCAATGTAACCATTGTGTATTGGATCTATATACTAATAAAAATGGGAAAAATTAAAAAGACTACTATAAACTTCAAACAATAACAAAGTTTACTAGTTCCGAAAAAAGCAACTACTTATTAGAACTGATACAAGAGCATAAAAAGATGAAAAGATAGAAAGAGGATGGTGGAAGTGGGGAGAGAGTGAGGACTGCATCAGATGACAGTTGTGGAAATACATGAATGTTTATTTTTAAACATTTAGATGTAAGAAGCGAATAGACCAATAGATTGATAGATGATAGATAGATAGATAGATGATAGATAGATAGATAGATAGATAGATAGATAGATAATTTATCCTTACAAAACTAAAACCAGCCAAGTTTAGCTAAAATAAACCCAGGAAGAGTAACCAAAACTCCCTCACAAGCCAAAAAGCCCATAGAGGATTCAATGTTTCATTTCCATTCAGGAATCTGGCTACAAAATGTGACTTATTTTGCTCCTGGGATGGCCCAGTGCTGAAGGTAGCCAGCCTCTGGAGTCTTTCTGATTCCACGCCGTGGGAAGTGGTGGGAAGGCCAGCAGGCCATGGGTGTGCCATCTTCTGGCCAGTAAGCAGGATATCAGCGAAGTAAACATATGTAGAAGTTATTATCTCAGTAACATTTAACAGGGGAGCTACTGGATCTATAGTATGTACATATTCACTGATGACTTGATTATCAGCGCGTTGTTTTCCCTGCGCCCTGTGTTTTATCTTTGTCACTCAACATCTTTTCTGATTTTTTGATATTGGCAAAGTCTTCAATGAAAATAGCCAAATGACCAAGAAATCAGTTATTGTAACAAATACTGAAAGACTGCCCGAGATATAATGAAATGACTTTGATATGGTAACATCATGTTCTGCTTGATTGTATTTGTTAGGAGGTAAATCTTTAATTTTTGTATATTGTTATTGCATATTGCAATTTTTATTTCAGTTTCAGAATCAATAAATGTGTTATTTTGGGGACTTTTTGTTAGGCTGTGTTTTCAAAATTTCTTATGAATTAAAATTTAACTATCTGAAAAAATATAAGAAAAATATAATAATAAATTTCCTCTCAATCAGTGATCGTGTCAAGTAACTTATTAAACATGTTTTCTGATTATAATAAAAAATAAAAACCCTTTTATACTTGTAGAAAATTTAGGAAATAAGAACTATAAAAATAAATTAAACATTGTTTATTCTATTACTGTTCAAATAAGAAAATATTCAATAGTTTGTTATAATTATTTTCAATTTATGATGTGTTAAGTTACATTATATGGTCTCAAAATAAAGTCTTATTAAATAATTTTATTGTCAGTGACACATGCATCATATATATCAAATATTTGTCTCTGTCTGAATGGTTAATATATATATATATATATATATATATATATATATATATATATATATGGGAATTACTTAAAAACAAAATGATATGCATTTCATGTAATCATGAATGTGAATTTTAAAATTATTCTTTTAGAAAAAATTTGAGGAAATGAAATTATCAGATGAAAGATTGAAGATCTGTAAAAAAATTGTTTTGAATTGATAAAATATCTTTGCAAAACAAGTAAGCAGACAGTAATCTTTTATACAATGTGTAGGGCCAATGCAAGAAAGTTTTAGCATAGTATTAGCTACAGTAGAAATCTTGTTAAACAGAAACATTAAATTATTCTTAGATTGTGACAATATAGCTGAGATTTAAATGTATAATTTGGAGATAAAACATATGCAATGATTTCTGATTCTTCCAACAAATCTAACATGACAGAAAAGAAAAAAAAATATATGTAAAACTTCAAAGAAGGATACAAGAAGAATTGGTAAATAAAGATTTGTAGCTTGGCAAACTGATATAATTTTGTTCTTGCAGAGTATGTGTTCATGTAGGGAAAAAAAATTCTGATTTGATAGCGAGAAGAATGTTTAAAGCTAAATGTTCTGTGGCGGTGGTACACACCTGTCATGTCAGCACTGGGTAAGCTGAGGCAGATGAATTTATATGAATGCAAACTCAGTTTGGGCTACATAGCGAGTTTATGACCAGTCTATACTAAAGAGATATTGTCCAATAAATAAATAAATAAATAAATAAAATAACTGTCAGTTGTAGTAGCTCAAGTTTATAACCCAGCACATCTTGAGACTGAAGAATCACAAATTCAAACTTTTGTCACAGGATGAATAAATGAATGAATAAATAAATAAATAAATGTGGGGGTATAGCTCAGCACATCTCCAGGACCAAAGATAAACAAACACAAGCACAACTGAATGATTTGTTCAATAAAGCCTCAGAAAATCAAGCTACCAGATACTTGCAAAAAGGGATTAAAACTGAGGGATGTATGACTGTCTATCTAATGGACAGAGAGAGCCCAAATAATCCTTATTTGCTCTTGTATCTTGGTCCCTGATCATCTCTAAACGTCTTAGAAGCAAAAAGTTATCAGTCTGTCAAGCAATTTTTTTAGTGGATTTATGCTTCAGAAAATCAGAAAGAAGTTGGAAACAATAGCCTATGTACGAGGATATCTCATAATCCAAATACACCTGATCCTAAACCCATCTGGTAATCACAGACTTCATCTCGTGAAATGCAGATTATAAAATGGAACAACAAAACACTAGTCAGCAAGACTTTAATGCCCTAACCCTGACCAAGCACCAAAAGATTACAGTAATATTCTAATAATATTTTTATTGGATTCAAGTCAAAATCTAAGAAAAAACAAAAATTTGAAAAATCCTCAGGTATACAAAATAGAAATACAAAGAAATAAGGGGCAAAAGGGGGAAAAGGCCTATATTTAATATTATCATAGAGAATAGAGAAATATTCTTCAAAGTAACCAAAGCAAAAATACTAGTAAAAAAGAAATACTTAAACAATGTAAGATAATAAAATGTTAATAAAAATCAAAGATAGATAACTTTACCTTAAAAACTAACAGCTTTCAATTTAAATTTGAAAATAATCTTCAAAATTACATAGAAAATTGACTAAAAGTAAGAGTCATTCTGATGAGCTTACTTGCAAATTAGTAGGTTTACAAGGCTTCCAAAAAAGAGATAGACAATAATGAAATTAAGTAAATTAATTAAAACAAAATATAAGAAAAATTACTAAAATTTATATTTGTAGAAGTCTATAGTAGAAGTCATGATGAAAGGCCCAAAGCCAAAATACATTTAATATGATATACAGAGATAATCCAAGAAGTTTTATAGTCAAAAAGTTAAGACTTATACAGCAGCTAAAATTAAAAATATATACTTTAATAAAAATTCTATTTATCAGGGGAAAAAATCAGTTGAACTTAGAATTCCAAACCAAGGGAGTAATAAACCCAGTGCAAATGAGGATAAAGTCAGTTTCAGATTGCAAATTAAAACCAATGATTTTTTTCATAGTTCTTTCTGTGCAAACTGCTGAACCTTACTGTGCCTAAAAAGAAAACATGAGGTCTCAGTCATAGGATCCCAGACTTATCAGCAGGTGGAGAAGGATATTCCCAGATCAGTATTAGAACAACATCCCAGAACTCTAGCAGTCCAATACCAAGCCTAAATGCCTGCTTCACAGCTGGGACTTTTTACCGTAAAGTTTACCGTAAAGTTTTGATTTGTGAGTTTATAAAAAAAGATTTTGCCTTGGAAAAAAATAAGTAGAGAAAAGACATAAGGAAATACTAATCGCAGTAGCAATTTGTAACTCAAAGGACAATATTTTTAACAAAAATACTGTTTTTCGTAGTTTTGCAGTTGTATGAGGAAATAGTATTGAAAACAAATTTTAAAGAAGATAAATTATTACAGCATTTTAAAAAACGTTTATTCAGTAGTTATCAAAATATAAAATACTACAGACTTCATTTAAATATTTTTCTTGTAACAAATATAAAGTACTGAAATTTTCTCTAGAAATTTCTTTATAATTCAAAATTTTCATGGTTTCATGTTAGCAATAGGCTACCTGAAAGAAAAGGAGCTAAATCTACTTTAAATCAATGACAACAGTGGTGAAAACTTTTATGAAATACTGTATGGTTATTAAAAAAATAGAAAATGTTCTATACAAATATAAAAGATTATACATAAGGCATATTGTAAATGGAAATTGTCAGACAACTTTATTGACTTGTTATCTTTAATAAATATACTTGCACATATGACAGCATGTGTAACAGGTTCCCACACTCAGATTCATGTATGTGCTATCTAAAAGTGTATGAGTCAAATTATTTTCAAGTTATCTTTTTCTGGAACTTGGGAATCAGTGGTGGTACACAAGAGATCATGCTTTCATTTGTACTATTATTTATATCAATACATATGCTTATGTAATACAAGTTAAATTTAAAAATACAGAAAATAAAAGGTAAGATCACATGTTAAGATGCTCTTGCTTGTGTTAATCATTCCAGTTCCTTACCTTAGTGGGAGTCTGCTTGACAGGACACGCAGGTGAATGGTAAGACGTCTATGTCTAAGATCTTTCTAAAGTGTTAATTTAAAATTGCAGTTTTCTGGATGTATAAAAATTTTGTATAAAGAAAGATACACAATTGAGATCGACAATATTTCCACATATGTTGAAAAGGGCCATTGAGACACTTAAAATGACTTGGCTACTGGCTATTTTGAGTTTAGCTGATTATATGTTGGAAAACATGTGGATGCCCCACTTCCTAACTAATGGACATCGGCATCCAGATGGAGCCAGCTATAGATAGAAACCCTCTCCTCGGTAATCAGCGCCTTTTGATGAAACACAAAATTGCTCCTTGGTTGAAATAGTTACCACAAATCTGAGCAGTTTCAGTCCTTCCAAATACATGGCAAAAGAGTTGAGTCGAAGAAGTGGAGAAAAACATGCATTGTTTGAACTCTTGCTCCTTTAAAGAATAGAATGTAGCCTCAATAGAATTGTCTACGTCGACTCTGCAGCCACTTGTCCTGGGAATATTGGGAAGGGTGACCTATATGGTTTATATGACCTTGTGTTTCACTCAGATTTTCAAATTTTTGAAAGTAGAAACTGAGTGTGTGTACGTTTGTGTGTGTGTGTGTGTGTGTGTGTGTGTGTGCTTAAGTTAATATATTTAATAGAAATTTCAATTATTACGACATAGACTCAAGCACAGATTTATGAAACATGAGTCTTACACAATTTAAACCATATTTTATTTAGCAAAACATGAGACTGTGCATGTGAAATGAGCTAAATTCCCTCCTGAGATGATTGCCTATGTGAAGGGCCAGGTGTTCTAGCTTCATCGGCCTCCTGATTAAGTGCAGGACTGAACAGAGACTTTTCTATCCATAGCTTCGCATCACTGCCTTATGCTACCTCTTTTCATCTTGCACCACTGCAATCATGTATTATTTGATTTTTCTGGTTTAGACTTAGGCGATTGTAGCCTCTTTCAACAGCAAGACAGCTATTTGCTTTGCAAGAGAGGCTTTTCCTGGCCACCCGAGCTCTGGAACCTCTACCTATCTTCTCTCACTATTACCAGAAACTCTCTGCTTTAACATACTAATTTATTCACAGCATGCAGCACTTTGTGTATTTTCCCACTGTATACTGATCTTGTTTTCACACCTGTCACTTGAGAGGAACTAGATAAATATTTTTAAAACAATGAATATTCATTATGGTTATGGTCTGAATTAAATGCAATCCTCCTCACAAAAGTTAATAGTGTAATTGCAGACTCAGGAGTGTACACAGAGAAAGTCCATATGATCAATAATATGTTGTTAGAGAAATTTCAAAAAAGGTTACAGGAATTCTTTAAAGTTTATAGAGAGGAAAAATTCAGGCTTCAACTAATCTTAAAATGTCATTACAATGTGTCAGAAAAATATTTAAAAATAAAATGCACAAGGTTAAATAGTATAGTGGCATGAATATCAAGAATAGTTTAGATGTGTATACATTGGGGTTTATATACAATTATATATTGTATCAATAGGTGGTAATGGATACTACAAAAATGAAAAACAATAAGGCACCTAATGGTAAAAAGATGGCTCAGGTGTGCTGTTTAGTAAAACTGGTGTAAGGAAGTCTACTGGTTTTCTAAGGCTGCCATTACAATTTAACATAACTTTATGGCTTACAAAAGCATCAATTTCTCATCTTCTATTCGACATGCTGAAAGTCTGGCATGGGTCTCATAGAGCTAAGCCAAGCTTTCATCTGGGAGAAATTCCTTTCAAGAGGCTGTCGCGAAGAATCAGTTTGGTGACACTTTTCTAGCTTATACAAATTGCCTTTATTATTTGGTCTGTGGTAGATTTTTCTTCTAATCTTGAAACAGTTGTGTGGATTGAATTCTGCTGTTTATTTTGTACGTACTGGGGATAGAATTACCATTGAGACACGTGGCCAGCTGTATTTTATTATTTTATTTTATTATACGTTGTTTTAACTTATGAGACAGGATCTAACTTTGCCATTGAATCCAGGAGATTTCAAATTTTCAGTCTTCAGCTTTTTAGATGGCTGGGATTACAAAAGACATTTGCTGCATGACAGATTTGGGATTAAATATTTACCAATATCATTATAAATGTTTCTGCCTGTCTTTTCCATTTTAAAGCACTTTACTCTTCCGTTGGACTTACTCCAACAAACCAGAATAGTTTTTAAATACATTTTTAATAAATTTAAAAAATGATTTTAAATAAATAATTTTCAAATGGAACCTAGATATTCATGCATATGAAGGACTCCACCCCTTAGCTGTATCCTTAGTCCTTTCCATGTCAATTTTGAGACAAAGTCTCCCGCATTGCCCAGAATAACCTCAAAATCACAACCCTCCTTGTTTAGTCTCCTGAGAAACTGGGATTACTAGCATCCACCCTCTAGCTAATTCCCCTCTTGTACAGTCATTCCATCTCTAACCGTAATTTCTTTATTCAATGTAAAGTAATAAAGTGTTTGGGAACTCAAGCCTGCACATCCTTTATGACAATAACCATGTATAATCTTTCTGAGAGTATGACACTGACATGCTGGGCAAGAAGAGGTAATCAAGTCATGTAATCAACATAAAAATATTTCAAAAAAGGGGCATAAATTACAAGAGCCTTTATACAGAAACACACTTGGCCTCTGGAAGGAATATTAACAGTCAATGTTCTGAAAGACAGAACCAGGCAGAATGCTACAATTATGAATCGGGAAGGCAGGTTTGTAGGACAGCAAGATAGGAAATTTCAATTTTCCTACACATGATGTAACAATAATCAAAAGTTTGTGAGCAGAATAATGTTACAGATTGACTATAGTTTTAAATAATCGAAATAGGTAGGAGATGGATAAATATTTGTTCCATGTAAAAATATATCTAAGTCTAACAATGAATTTAATAGTAAATTTAAAATGTCATAAGATAAAATAAAACATTAATAAAACAAATTAATATTATACAATTTATGAAATAAAATATTAATAAAATAAAACCTTTAATGCAATTTAAGAAGAATGAAGTTATATGGTATATATGCTTGTATTTGAGGCAGAAAAAATATAATCTACGATAATAATGGGAGAATGATTTTTTTTGAGAAAGAGTCTCGCTCTGTAATCCACACTGGCTATTGAACTCACTATGGAGCCAAGGCTGGCTTTAAACTCATGCTAATCATCTTACATCAACCTTCTGAGAGCTGGTGTTATACGTGTATACCAACACTCATGGCTTATGCGGTTCACAAACCTAACTTAGGGCCTTAAGTTTGGTAGGCAAACACTTTAACCATTGAAATACTCCTCCAGCCCTGAGCATGACATTTTTTTATACTGACAGAGTAAAAATTGAAAACATAAGATACTCAGCTTTTAAGAAATGCAAAAGTCACAGTAACTTTTTTTGCTACTTTTTTGGAATTATTGTCATGGTCTGTTGTCCGTGCTGGCTTCAGCTGCAGGGATCCTTCCACCTCAACCACCCAAGCAGCTGGAACTATAGACACATGCCACCCACCACCCGCAGGTCGAAGGGATTTTTTTGTGTGTGTGTGTGTTTGTGAAGAAGCTATTAACATGATTTCAAATAATCTCTATGGGCCTATGTCATGTATATTCTGTGTTTTATCATCTGCTTTAAATTAATTCTTCATGCTTTTTTACAAAAATCAATTTTGTCAGAAATTGGGAAAAAACAGGGCCTTTTGCAGGTGCACCAAAAATCATCAACAATAGAGAGAAGAAAATGGAGCTAGCGAGGTATCGAGGTGAGGGTCATAAACATGTGTCTGCAACGGCACAGGCTGTTCATTGGAAGACCCAGGGTAGGTCAGTAGACTAGAGAGATAATACGAAGGAAGGAAAACTGTCACCAAGTTGCACTTCCTAAAGCCAGCTTCCATGGCGAGACAGGATCTCAGTTCTGTTGTAAAAATGATATAAAACACACGTCCTTTAAATATTACAAACAAGAGGAGAGAGGAGCTGGGTAATTACATACCTACGACAGAGAGCCACTGGGTGAATGCTGACGCTGGGAGTCGTCAGTGTTCAAGCCCTTAAAGCCCGTCACAGGTGTGCAAGGCGGCCTGCCGTGCGCGGCCCTGGTGAAGATCTTTCTGCAGGATTTTTGGAAGTCGATAGAAACACGCCAGTGTGGTCATGTCTGAGGAAGATGGCTGGGAGAATGGCACTGTCTGCTACAAAAAAATAAATGAGTGAATAAGTAAATAAATAGCTTGATAATGTCCATTCCATATTATGTTTTTGAATCCACACAGTACTGGTTTCATTTTCTGTAAAATGTTAAGGTCTGATCTCTTTCTTTTGCTTCTGATTTGTGTTTTCTTTGTATTTGTGAGACTAATTCCTTCCCACTTCCTTTCCTTTCGTCTTTCTTCCATTTCTCCCTTCTATCCTGTCATCGTCCATTTTCTCCCCATCTTCCTTCCTTCTCTGAAGCTTTTCTTTTTTTCATTCTGTTCTTTCCTTTTTTTCTGCATTTTAAAATAGATACCAATTGTCCTTTGAAAACTTTTTGAAGAACACACCTTTTATTCACTATATTTACAATTCTTCATTGGCCACGAAATGGCTGTCACGGTTGGTCTTATTTAATGCCAATTCGAATAAGAGTCCTCATAAGATTCACTTTCAGATTACTTGTTCCAGGCTTCCAAAATGTCAATTGAGTCTGTCACATACTAATTGAGCATCCACAGAATTTTAATAACTCATTTGTAGCTTCTCTTGATTGTACGTGGATAATAGGATCCATCTTTAACAACAACATTGTTATTCCCTCATATCTTATTTGTACCGATTTAGTGTTTACTTGCTTAACTGTCCTGAACAAGTAATGTCAGTGTTAATGCTGAACTGGATTGGCAATAAAGGCATTTCTTTGTTTGTGTTACCGTAAGAAAACTTTTTTTGTGTTTCACTGTTAGCTATGATATTTCCTCTTAATTTTTATCTTTTTTAGTTTGGCCAGTTTGCATTGGTTTGAATTATAAATGTGTGCCACATATCGTCAAGGAATTATTTTCCATGTATTGAGATTATTCTGTGGTTTTCCTCCTTTATTTTCAGGCTGTGAAAAAATTTGATAAAAGGGTTTTCTTAGTATTTACTTTAGCATCTGTCACAATACATCATATTCACATTATATTGTTAATATATTGTGTGACATCTTTTCTCTTATTTTGTTTATTTTTGGTGTAGTAAAGAGTTTTTGTCTATGTGTTTTAATAAGGCTAATTTTCATTTTATATTGTTTCAAGATTTGGAATCAAGTCAAATATTGAGAGACATACTCAATATTTAAAAGTATTTACATAAAATGTCAATTTATTACATCTTCAACTTGAAAATTGAAGAGAGTATATTGACTTAAATTTGTGAGGATGTGCAAAGTTTTATTAACCTGACTGCATTGATTTCTTGGTCATAAGATTCTACTATCTCTTCTCTAGTTCTTAATTATGCTTTTTTACTATATTTTAATATCATATACATTTTTAATCTCAATTTGTGGCCATCATTTTTTATCAAGATCTCATAGCGTTTGCCCACAATGGGCTCAATTTCATTTTGTAATTTAATTTTATGTCAGTTTTTATTTAGATTTTATAAACACTAAAATGTAAAGAAGACTTAATTATTGATTAATGATTTGATGAAACTGATATTTTAGTTATATTGTTTATACAACTGTACAATGTACCTAGAAGGTGCTGTGATGGTAAGCCCCAGGTCAGTATGAGCATTTTAGAATTAAAATCAATGGTTAAAATTACAAGGAGTTTGCATTTTAAAGTATCTGGCAATAAATACTGAAAAACCTCTAAGATGTTAAAAAAAAGTTTCTCCTAATAAATAATATTGCTCTAGGAAGGTATGTTTATATGGCGATTCAATAAAACAGTAGGATGTGCCATAAATAGATATTTGAGACCAGGAAGAAATTAAAATGATGATGCTGTAAGAAATTCGTTGAAAAATTAAAACCAAATGTTCAGAATTAAAATTGAAGTAGATATTTCTGAAAAAAATTTATAAAGGTACAATTTATACCTAGCTAGAGTCTATTAAAAAGTCTGGTATAATTCAATACTTTCTTTGACAGACTTAATAATCTCAAAGACAGATATTTTATAAAAGTTGACAAATGAATTCTGCTATCCGATGACCCTATTTATTAAAGCTAGGAAGTAATTAAGGGCTTAATTGAGCATGTTCTACCTACTTCGATTTCAAAAGAACTATTTATCACACATAAAATTATTTTTGTCCATGCAGATCACAAGCTTTATTTTTATGGCAGTTATTGTGTTCTAAAATTGGTTGTACACACTATGTGTTCGGTGTTCTTAGTGTAATCATTATTTTTCTTGGCTTCTGTATGCTGATAGAAAAAAAAACCATTTTTCTTCCTAGAACCAAAATCCTGATTAAATTAAAGCACTTAAAATTCTTCAGCATGGCAAACTATGTGTACATCACTTACTATTTGAAGTTTTAGCTGAAATTGCCCATACTATTGTACTACTTGTTCTGTAATATTTGAATTATCATTTCACTCGTTTTCAATATTGTGTATGGCTACTTTAATATTCACATTTCTAACCTCAGGTTTATTTGTGTTTTAGTAGCTTTTACAAGTAGAATATATGATTATTTTTGATTTTGGAATACATTTCACAGAGGTTATTTCTTCTGTACTTACATATGTTTTCATTTACTTTATACAATTTTATTATTTAGTGAGTTTTGCCAGTCAGTTGGATATCAAATGTGTGTGTGTGTGTGTGTGTGTGTGTGTGTGTGTGTGTGTGTGCATCATATGTATTATGCTTTATGTATACAAGGTATGATAAAAATGCAAGGTGATGATTACATTTTTAAAAAAGCAGACACTTTGTCATTAACATCCCTCAAAATACTTTCCTTTTCTGACCTTTGAAGGGCTGGAGGGGTTATGTTTATGTGGTGACATTAGAAAATACCCAAGAAAGAGCTCTCAGGTGAGTTTTGTTGACTCCTGGGCTAGTAAGTGATGTAGGGCCCTGGGGGCTCCAACTAACAAGTTAAACTAAGTAAAGGAAGGAAGAAGAAACATTGCTACAGCTTTTTCCTGTGAAAACTCTGCCTTTGGCTTGAGTCTTCAGATACCAACTAGCTCCTGTCTTCTCGATGCCCATCTCCTCCATCGCAGATTCCCTCTACTCTCTGGTCTTCGCTTTCCTTTTGGATGGTGATCCACAGAAGGCTCACGTCAGCTGTCCTGCAGTCTCAGACTGGTATCTTTCTGGCAGAAACTGAAGCTGCCACAGGGCATTTCCAGCTCTTCCACATGCACGTGGCCATTTTGTACTGTCCCTCTTCTCAGATTTCCACATAAATACTTATTTCTAGAAATTCTACTAATTCTGCCTCTCTTGGAGCTCTAACCCATCCACCCTTGATTTGGACACTTTTGCACCATTCTTTCCACTTTCTAAAGCAGTTCTAGAAAGTTCTAGAAGACATTTTTGTGTCTTCAGAGGTGTCAAAAATATGGTAAGTGCTAGTGTCATCCAATAGAAAACAAGCTCTTAACAGCATGGTGTGTCTTCATCCACCTTATTTACTTAATCTGGCACGGTGTGACATTTGGCTCTTCACTGAAGAAAAGTGACTAAGAAAAAGTCAATATTTGAGCAGATTCAGGACATTGAGGCATCTACAACAATGTAATTAATGTCATTCACATGAGAGAATTTCCAGAACTGATCTACACGGTAGCAGTAACAGTTGGATAAATGTGTTCGAAGCACAGGGAAGCATTTTAGGAGAACTAATGCCAATGTGTCTTCCTAAAATACTTTTAAATTTTTTTTAAACATCTGCTGTCTTATTTTTAATCACATCTTATAGTCAGAAAAATGTATAGAATTTACTTCAGTCTTAATAGCAACATTCCACACAGATAAAATAAAATGAAATGGATTTGACCAAGTGCAGACAGAAAAGGCAATTCTGGTCTCCTTTTAGGGGAAATAATGATTGTGTGGTGGCGCAAGGTGCAAAATCAGGATTCAATTTGAAGAAAATGTTGAGAAGCGGGCCACATAGGACCTCGTTGCCCTGAAGAGGTCATTGCCAAAGGCCTTCGAGTTGTGCAGTGGAAAAACAGCAGCATCAGCTTTCGCTGTAGTGACCACCCCGGATTTGAAGAGAATCTTGGATTCCAGCCAAGTATCTAAGCAGATCTTTTAAGGCACTAATTTAAAGGTAGTACCAGATCAGTGTGTTTATTACGTGATTATGTGCGATACTTTAACTTCGTTTAAAATAATTCACATCTGAAGAAGCATATCTGTGCAATATTAGGGTAGATTTTATGAGACTTATCAAGAGTTTCAGGATATAAAATCTTTATTATATCAATACAATGTAGTGTTTACTCTGTTTTGATAGTTAGACAGCTAAAGACTTCCCAATACTTTTCATTGCTAATGATCCAGTCAGATTGGTATTATTTTGTTATATTAACAGATATCAGTTTCTGCTACAAATAGTCTTAGTTATTAATGCTCCATTAATTTTAGGCAAAGTCTAATGATGAATTTAAAAAGACGTAATGACTCTACTAGAGTTGAGTACATAAAGAAAATGGTTAGATATAACTTACTTTATTATGAAATATAAATAGCTAATGAGAATGTAAAGCCATCCTCGTATACTAGTTGTTATGTTTGTAACTCAAAATTCAACATAGCAGCAATTTCTTATATGCCTAGATTTGAACTAAGCATAATGAAAAAATTGGTTTGTACAAACCTACTCTCTTTGATATGCTAAATATGATTGTTTTCTATTTTCCTGGACTAGAAAGAGAAAGGAAAAAAAACCCTAATAAATAGTGCAGGTGGAGATAAAAATAGAAGAAAGGTATAATTAACAGACTGTATGAAATCACTGCATAGTTTGCATTGTCCCTGTTTGATTTCAATATGAGATTGAAGCTAAGGAAAAACATTTTAGAAAATGACCCTCACTGCACTTACATATAAATATGCTAACTATCTTTAAATGCATATACATGTACTCTTTCAAAAGTGGATATTAAATATATATATATATATATATATATATATATATATATATGTGTGTGTGTGTGTGTGTGTGTGTGTGTGTATGTGTGTGTGTGTGTGTATTTTTACCTTTTACATTTGGGTTTCTTTTTTGTTTGATATGTTGCTCATGTTTTTATTTATACATTCAAATTTTCAAAATAAAACCAGAGAATTATTTATATTGCTTATTGTTTATGATCCAGTTACCATAAATGTGACATTTTTTCTATTGAAATAGTAGATCTAAATTCTAAATTGAACTTAAATCTAAGATAATTGTATTGAAATAGTCATATAGTTAACAAAACAAAAGATATACCTCCCAACATCTATTTACATAACATCTGATTTTAAATAAAATGACCTGATATTACATTTTGTTCATAGTTCACATCTTTTGAAATCTCACTGTAACTCAGTATCGGTAAATTCACTAAGAACAATGAAAGAATTTAAAATAATTCATTTTCAAAATCCAAGTATAGATATTTGAGGAAAACTGCCAGCCCTTTCCTCTGCTCAAAAACAAATATTGAACTAGCCGTAACACAGAGACAAAAACACAAAGAACATTTTGAATTCTGCATCAGCTTTTACTCAAATATTCAAATGAGCAGTATCGTCTTCCTATGGAGAATGAGTCCTCCCTCTAATTAGAGTATAAAAGATGTGATGGATATGGTACAGAATGTGACCATCTGCATTTGTCAGTCTTGTCTTCTCCAGCTAGGGCTCGCAGGTGTCTTTTAAACAATGATGGATTAAAAGGGATGTTCTTTTTTTTTTTAAACTCATTTGTCTGTTAACTACCTTTGTGATAATAATGCATTTGCATTTTTAATTTCCTCAGTTGTAAATGAACACCTCTGAACCGCTTCCTAATTATTTTACAATTTTCTCGTATTGTTCATTATTCATGTTTTGTATTTGCTAAATAAAAATGACTTTTCCTCCAAAGGACATTTGCAATTCTTATTACGCCGAACATAGATCATCTGGCCTCACGCAGAAGAATCAAGGAGTAAAAGAAAACATAAGGAGAAGTGTATTACAAGAAACAATTTAACTGACGCGTCTGCTATCCCGCACAGAGAGACTACGATGTTGACTTTGAGCTTAAGTATGTTGTGCACGTGTACACTGTGCCAACATTGCTATTCCTTTTTAATGTTCTGGGTACAGCTTTCTGCTCAACTCTCCAATTTGAGGGTGTTGGCATTATGGAAATGTGAACATTGTCACATGATGTAGTCATTGAATAGAAACACATACATTTTCCTGAAGATTCTATAGATTTTATTTCAAAGAACTTTTTGGTACAGAAATGCCACGTAGAATGGTTTACCAGCTGTTTGGTTTACTTTGAGGTCACCTCTAAGAAATAGTATGGTGGCGCCAGTTCTTACTGGCTGACGAGAACTTCCGTTTCACCTTTTTCTCATATTTGTTATTGGTGAACTCACTGGCCGCCTGAGATTGCAACCATAGAAATCACCTAACCCCATTGATTGGGACTAACTAGTAACTACCTTTACTGCCTTTTGATGCTTAGTAGAGTTTCTTTAATAGAATTTTCATGTTTAGTAAAACAATAATAAGCAAAATCTCTTGTGGCAGAATTGTTCCACCAAGGCAGTGGCAAGATACGGGTGAAATCAGAGCCTGGAAGGGGCGCGGGAACGAGGCTCAAGGAAAAGTGAATGGAATTGTTCTGGTGACAGCTTCAAATGACATTTTCCCTCTCCATGGACACAATGTTGCTGAAAGGGATTTTATTTATTTCTTTTGTAGGAGAATGATATGATCAGAAAGATTTATATTCTATTAAGATAATATATATTTCTATTTTTAAGAGGAACATGGGTCGATCCACAATTAGAGCCAATTTATCTTCTATAATGGCTATGAATCTGCAAGTGGGTAATAGTACACCTCTTAAGTCCGAAAATGTGGGAAACTAGAAACAAAAACTAGTAGATTGTTCTAAAGACCAAAAAATAGAACTTTTTGTCTCTGGTGTAACGATGAGTTGGTGTTTTTACCTGGTAGTTATACTTATTTACGTTACACATAGTTATGAATTTTTATGAGCTTGTCACTAACTATAAAAACCCTATTTTTGTAAGCAAATTTATTCATCGATTTATCTATCTATTTATTTTACTTAGCAGTATTAAAAATAGAACCAAGGCCTTCACACCCAGCTCCAGCTCCAGGTGAGTTTTGTTATTGTTGTTTTGTGTTTTTTGAGAAAGGGTGTCACTAGGTGAGTAGGTGGCTGAGACTGGACTTTGGTTCATGATCCTCCTAACTCCGCTAAAGTTCTGAGATTACAAGAAACTATTTAATGCAGACAGATCAACACACATTGTGAGGTGAGTCTGAAAGTTAAAAAAAAAAATGAAAGATCACTCCTGAAGAAAATAACAAAAAACTTTGAACACAGAAAGTACATATAAAATTGAATATTTAGCAAGAAAACAATTAATTACAAGAATATAATTCACCAAATACATATTACATATATTTATCAACGCTTCCAATGTATACTTTTATCATATTTTGTGTTACATTTTCTTTGTGACCTTTTCATATCACATCAAGTCCTCATTATCATTTCAATAGAGTAAAAAAAGAAGCAAGCTTTTTTCAAGATTTATTAAAATTTAATTTTTCTTTTGAAGATGATCAAATCACTTGTAGGTTGCACACATTGGAAGATGGGGAGTTCTGCAGATTAGTTTCTGGCCCCAAATATTTCAAATCTCAGTTTTCCTTAATCACCCTGAATTCCTAGTGGCAGTTCTCATAAAATTTAGTGGAAAATTTGTGTCTGAGTGCAAGTGTAACTTTTTCTGTCTACACACAAACTAGCAAGTACACACAAGTACCGTAAGAAAAAAGATGACCACAGTTGATCCAGATTCTCTCTCTCTCTATTCTCTCTCTATCTCTCTCTTTTCTTTCTTTTTTTTCTAATTTTGGGTCACCGGTAGCAGTGAAATTTAGCAAACATTTTAGAATGTGCACAAATCATAATATAAACTACGTAATAATTTTATTTAGTAATTTGCAATTAGGATACATTTGTAAACACATCAAAAATAATTTTACTTGCCATATAGTTTAATATTATTTTATTCATGTTAGCATAATTTAATAAGAAAGATATCGATGTCATTGCTGAACACATTGATACAATTTCTAAATATAAAAGTGAAATATTCTAGTATCTTTTAAAGTTTTAATTTTTATATCATGTTTCAATTTAGAGTATTTTTCTTATGATCTGTTGGGTATTAATTTTGGAAGACCTTATATTTGCTAAAAAGCAAATTGATATCTGTTTTGCTTTTAGTGTGATCCCTTCAATATAATTGCTACTAATAAACTCCATGCTAATCTGATTTGTTTATGTATAATTATAAAGCTTCCCGCATAGTTTTGTACATCGTTAGGTCATAAGAAAACAATGTTGAAAAAACATCGCTCAAACCTTTGATACAGATATATTAAGATCAGTAGTTATATTAAGACTATTAATCTTTCAGCTTTTCTATTCTTATTCCCTATATTTGGCCATTTATTTCATTCAGAAAACTTGAGGAATGGGGATATTTTAAATGAGAATATGAAATTATGAAGTACACATTTAACTTACTTTTAGTGTATTTTTAATGTAACTTCAAGAATAGGCTCTTGGAACTCAAACAAACATTATTTGTATAGCAAGAGCCCTTTTAAGTTGTATGACATAAAAAATATATATATATATA